>SAUE01003032.1:1871-25658 GCA_009724625.1 Deladenus siricidicola
GAAAAGTAAAAATGCAATAAAAACGGGAAAATTGCCGGGTTACGCTATAAAGTCGATGATATGACGGGATTTTGAATGAAGGGATTTGCAATGAAAAAATTTTCTCAAAAAAATCAAAAATTGCTTTTACACGGTTTTGAGTGATTTTGAAGCGATTTGCACTGAAAAAAATTTTCTCGAAAAAATCGAAAATTGTACCGCGTTAAAAATGTTAAAAATATTAGATGAAAAAAAATTTTCGAAAAAATCGAAAATTGTACCTTGGTCCCCCCTGTGATGAGTGATTTTGAAGCGATTTGCACTAAAAAAATTTTCTCGAAAAAATTGAAAATTGGACCTTGGTCCCCCCTGTGGTTTTTATGGATTTCTGAACTTCGGAGGTCCGAAAACCAACTTTTTTGGGATTTCCTGGCAAAACCAATATCATATTCGTAAATCAGGGCGGAAAACTGGTCTAGAAAAAGTAAAAAAACTTTCGGAATTCTGGGGGGGGGGGGAGTAAACTAGGCTAACCCCGTATTTTTAACTATAAAATCAAACAAATTCCATTTTCCGTTAGTTTCACATTTTTTCTTTATAATAATCTGTTTTTGAAAATAAAGAATAAGAAATCCATTCAGCTTCGATTATGCTACTACTTTACTTATAAACGAAGCCAGGAAAATCCCGACGGCGGTGAAATAAATCAAAAAATCTCTTTTAAAATTATTTATTCACGTTTCATAAAATAAGTGGAGAAAAATACAACAAAAATGGTTTTTCATAAAAAATAAAGAAACACTTGTCTTAAATTCGTGAACAACTGCAGTTGTTCAAAAAATGTGAACTAAAGCATAGGTAACAGAACCCCCCCCCCCAAATTCGAAAATTTTTGCGTCCCACCCTTTCCGCCGAGGACCAAAAAAAAGTCCTCAAACTTTCAAACGAGTGCCATAACTCGGTCAGTTTTGGTCGGGGGACAAAACTGAATATGTTTTTGGAACTCTTTCTTTTGGGTATATCACTTCAACATTTTTTGATTTTTTTAAAAAAACTCGAGCAAAACATTTTTTCGCGCGCAAGCGCGAAATTTTTTTAAAAATAAAGAAAAATAACGCATTTCCGAGAACATAAAATTGTGTTTACTCATAAAAATCGAACAAAAACCAGCAAATAGCGCGAAGCAAAATTTTAATTTTTTCCTTCCAACCCCTACCCCTGCCAAATCTCTACGGGAGGGGGGCCGCAATTTCTTTGAAAATTGTCAAAAATAGTAAAAAATTGTTGAATTTTTTTCTTTCTTTTTTTACATTTATTCCTTCAATTTTTGCGGGGGGAGGGCCGAAATTTAGACCATCGCGCCAAAAAAAATTTTTGCCGAAATATGAGTTACATACATACAATTAATTATTTTTCCTGGGGCGAACTGTATACTGACATGGCAGCATATGACAAACCATCTCCATAAAAATCAGTTGATCGTTCGGGTAATACGTGCTTATATGGATACCCTGAAAAGAATAAATTTAAATAGAAGTTTATTATTTATTAAGAAATTAAATATTATGTTTGTCTAATGTACCTGTAGAAAATCGAAAGAATAATTGGAACTTGAGCTGTTCGAGTAAGTCTTCATCGCCAAATCCGCGACAAAAGCTTCCCGATCTCTGTTGTTCATACGGTGCAACTTTGCAAAGGTGCGCAACATAATGTCCTTAAACTCCTTGACGTTTTCGCGGTAGTAATATTTCCATCTGTCTCCTCTCGACAGAGGCATTTGAGCGCTCCTCAAAAAACTCAATAGCACCGCGCGGAGACAATTGCTGTTTCATCAACAGAAGTTCGCTGTTCGCGTACCCCTGCAATAACGAATATATTTCAGTATTTTAAAAAAGCTCAACTTTTTCATTGCCATGTTTTTCATTGAAAGATTCTTTGCCGGATCCAAAAATTTTATAGTTAATGGTAAATTTTGAATAATTTTAAGAATTAAAAAATTTGCTAGAAAATAAATTCTTGACTGAACTTTTCAAAACACTTGAAATAATCAAAAAATTTAGGTCCCGCAATGAAAGTTTCAATGAAAAACACACACAACGATCTTTTTTGTCGAGTGTTATAAAAGGAGTTTTTGCTCACTTTACAGAAGATTGATAAATTTTTGAAATTCCGCATAAGTTTTTGAAAAACCAAAAATAACCAGCTTTTTAGTCAATGTCGCCATTTGCGAAATATAAAAAGTTCGTGTTTCCTCCTTTGCAAGAATCTGGGCATACGCTTCGGTTTTAAGCTCCAACGTCTCAGACATAATCTTCGTCTTCTCAGACCTAAGCTTCGCATTCTCAGCCTTCTCAGCAAGCAGCTGGGCAGACGTCTCGTTCTTCTCTGCAATCAGCTGGGCAAACGTCTCGGATATTAGCTTCTCCTTCTCCGCTAGCAACTCTTTCTCCTTCTCAGACATAAGCTTCATGAGCGCGCTAATTCGCAAGTCGCCGCTAATATAGTTATAATATGTATATAACAGGGATGAGTGGAAAATTAATTTGAGATTTCCGAAAACCGAAAGCGCCTTTCAATGCCGAGAATAGAAAGACTCTCGTAATTTCGAAAATCTCAAACATAAAATTTCGAAAACCGAAAGAAGAAATTTGACCAATTTTTCAATTCTCTTTAAAAAATTTGGGTCTTACGTATTATTGGACCCCGAAAAAAATTTTTTTTCATAATTTTCTTAGGTNCAAAATCAGTAAAAAATCTTATTAAATTTGATTTACCTGTGCCGGAAAACCTGAAAAATTTTTTGAGGTCCGATAATATATACGTAAGAACCAAAATTTTTTTTCTTTTAACATATAATCTTAAATATACCAGAAAGTGCAAGGGGGCAGTGCTGGGACTTGGATCATTTTCGAATCCATTTGAGTGTGAATCCGTCAAATTTTCTTCATTTGTTTTTTTGAAAAAATCCGGCCTGAGCCGGATTTGGCCTGAGAGTCGGATTCAAAAATGATTCATCTCCCAGCACTGGTTTTGGGTTAAATTTGACAGATTTCTTCAAAAAATACTTATGGGTGGGGCTGAATTCATTTTCTTCAAAATTTTGAAAACTTCCAAAAAGATCACCGATTTTTCGGAAATCGAAAGGAAAAACATCGAAATTCGAAAATTTTCTCACCCCTGGTATATTTCTCACACCCTGAAATGAAAAAGTTTAAAAAATATACCTCGCCTTCTCCCAATCTCTCGGCAAATCGCTCAAAAACCTTCTTTCGTGCCGAAAGAGCGCGTGAGTACCCTGAGCTGTACTATACAGAAATCTGGAAGCGCGCATTTGCAAAAGTATTAGCGTTTATTATTATTATTACAGCGAAGTTGGTTGTATTATCGACGAACTTTCCTCCGGCTATAAAATTTCGAAAAACATTCTGCAAAAAACTCAATATAAGCAACAAAAATAAATAAAAGTTTTTACGAGAATATGGTTACTAATTTTTTTCAGTTTATTTCGTATTTATGATATATGTACATAGTTATTATTTTCAAATATGTATCAGAAAAATGTTTACAAAATTTTAAAAATTACTCTTCAAAAGTACAAAGAATTTTAATTTCAAAATAAAAGTTTATTTTTAAAGTTTTTGATTTAAAAATTGATTTTAAATTGGCCAAATAGAGCAAACGAATCAAATTTTTCTAATCAAATACATACATACAAAATTCAACGAAAATCATGGAGTATATAATGAAGTTAACTGAAAATTGTTCAAAATCTCTGAATTGAACAAAAAATTTCCTTAAAAATTTTGAAAATTTTCGAAAGAATGGCCAATTTTTCGAAAATCGAAAGGAAAAAACACCGAAAATCGAAAATTTTCTCACTCCTGATACATACAAAATTCAACGAAAATCATGGAGTATACATATAATGAAGTTGACTGAAAATTGTTCAAAATCTCGAGGGTGTTCAGCTTAGCGAATATAAATAAATAAATAAATTTATTACGCCGTAAGAACGGACGCGAGAAAAAAACAACAACAATAGTAAAATAAGTAATAACATAGGCATTAGCAATCGGAAAAATTAGGATATATGACTCTCCGGTGGCAATTTAACTGTGTTTAAAGCTGGACAAGAAAGTGTTTGTCAATTTTTAATTTTTTAATTTTGTTTCTAAATACATTGACAGATGCGGATCGAATGATGTCAGGCTTTAGCGAAGTGAAAAGCTTGACAGCACGGACAAAGAAAGTATTTTCTCTGGCCTTGGTACGGGGTGTGGGTATATAAAACTCGAGGCGATTTCTTTTGAATAAGGCTTTATTAAAATTGGGCCTATGTTTGGAGTTACATACCAGCATGCTGTTCATATATTTATAAACAAGAACGAGATCGTTTTTGATAGCTCTTGTGTTAAGTTTCTCCAGGTCTAAAAGAGCAAGGCGAGTTTCGTAGCAAGGGGGAGTNTCAACAAGTATGTAACAAATTAGGCAAATGTTGAAAAAATCAACTCAGAAGAAATTGCATGGTTTGGGGGGCCCCAAACTATATAAGTACCGGGGGAGTAGGGTGCGTCCTGGAGAAACATCTCCTGAAAATGGCCCTAGTGATCCGTTTTTGAACAGCTTCCAACGCATTTACTAACTATAGACTTCCGATTTTTAATTGTGTGTTTGAGATGTGATTCGATTGTCGTGAACGGCATTCACATTCCTAAAGTTCAAATTTCGGGCATTACTAAAACATTCAATATTCGCCAAAAGCGAATTCCTTTCAAAACCATTTTTCGTAAGCGCTCAACAAATTCTTCGAACTTCTCGTCTAATTCAATTTCTCAGTCCGTCTCGAGCAGTGTTGTGACTTGACTCGCGAGCGACTCGCGCATTTTTTGCAAAAAATGCATCAAACCAAAATTTGCGGTATTGTATCTCAGCGTAAATTAGTAATTTACCGATTTTCTAAGATAACTAATAAAGAGCGAAATCTGAGGATAATGAAAGTATATTTACTTTTCATTTTTTATCAAAAACAACGAAATAAATTTAATCGAAAAGAGCGAAAATGTGCAAAAATAAAAAATGCTTGAAAAAACGCACTGAAAAATCGACTCGCGAGCAAAATTTTCGACTCGCGGCTTTAAACGTTTTTATGTTTATTAAAATTTAAAAAATTATCGAATTTATGGATATACCAAGAAAGTGTGTATTCTGACAATTACAATGATACTAAAAATTTATTATTTGGTTTAAAATGAAGCGTTGAAGATAAGGGGTAAAATCAGCGAAAATCGCGAGTCATTTTCAAAAAAATGCAAAAATGACTCATCGACTCGCGAGTCACAAAAGAGTCGTGAGTCGTTTTGCGAGTCAAGTCACAACACTGGTCTCGAGATCGCGAACGAGCCCTTTCCCAAAAGTTGTTCAAGCACTGTGAAGTTGTGAAACCTGTAGCTCAGCGGTCTAGAGCACTCGCCCGGTTAGGGAGGGACGTCGTGTTCGACTCCCACCAGGAGGATCAATCAATAGTGCTTTTTAAGGAGTCAAAGTGAGGTGTTAGTGAACGATCTCCTCATCCTCAATATAACCTTTTTCCTATTCACACGCGGCTAACTTTCCTATTTAGTTGGCCGCCGCGACATCGATGGCCATCGACGGAATCCGAAAAAATATTTCAAGCACAAAAAATGCCAATTTAAAAATTTTAGAATACCAAAAAAATTATTACGCCATAATGCAAAATTCAAAAGTATTTTTAACTAGTATAAAATCAAACAAATTCCATTTTTCCGTTAGTTTGCCATTTTTTCCTGAAAGTCCATCTTTCTGTTTTTGATAAAGAATAAGAAATCCTTTCAGCTTCGAGGATGCTACTACTTATATGGCCCTTATTTATTTGCCTCGGGCTAAACGAGGCCACGAAAATCCCGACGGCGGTGCTCGACTTAAATGAGAAGTTTTTGGACGTGATGAATAACGGATATTGGTTTGTGAAGGTACATTTTTGTAATAAAATATAAAATTTTATTACCAATTTTTTTGCTTAGTTCTACGCGCCGTGGTGTGCGCACTGCAAGCGGTTGGCGCCCACGTGGGAGCACATGGCGCACGCGCTGGCGGATGCGAACTCGCAGGTTCGCGTGGGAAAGGTGGATTGCACCAGGTTCTCCTCGGTCGCCTCAACGCTTGGCATCAGCGGCTATCCCACGCTCATTTTGTAATCTTTTTTTGGCGATTTTACACTCATTTTCTCGGTTTCTCTCGTCTTTTATTGGCTTTTTAATGGTCATTTTTTGATTTTGTGGCCAGTTTGCAGCTTTCGAAACGGCGTACGAATCACCTACGACGGCGAGCGTCGCAAGAAGAATATGCTAGAGTTTGCGGAGAAAAGTGCTGGCCCTGTGGTCCAAGAATTGACCAGTTTGAATAAATTTTATGAGGTACGAAGACAATTTTTATATATATTTTTAAATATTATGATTTAATTTTTTTGTACAAGTTTTTATTTGGTTTATTCTATTCACGCTTTGAATTTTCACGTGAGTTTTTAAATTATTTTTAAATCTATTGGGGCTAAGGGTGACACAAAAAAATTAATTATTTTTGCCACTTTTGCCATGCCATGAAAAATTACTCCAAATACACCTAAATGTGGGCAGTTTGGGCCCACCATACGTGCTACATGTTTTTTGAGTATGTAGTTTTACTTAAAAAATTGTTGGTTAAATAATTGTACTTAAAATTGCGGTGTACTTGGTGCAAAAGGTAATTTTATCAATCAATCGGTTAATAATTAATCATTTTAGTTGAAAAAGTCGTCGGACGCCGATCCATTCTTCATCTTCATCAAAAACACCGACCCTCCCCTCTCAGCGCAAGTGGACACGAGCGTTGAGGAGGAGAAATTGGCGGCGACGGATGACTCGGACGGGGATGAACAGGAGTCAAAGGAGGAACGTGTCCCGAAATCCTTGTTCCGGCGCTACAACGCGATCGCCGAAGAGTTTTTCACGGAAGTTCGGTTCTTGAGCGCCACGCCAGCGCTGTTGGCGGGTGTGCGCGGATTCGTCGTGCCCGAGGCGCAGCGACTCGCCACCGACTCGCTTGTGGTGGTCAAGGACAATCGCTACGTGTTCTTCGACGTCGCACAACGTGCGTGTTTTTCCGCCAATATTTTTTATAATTCCAGTTGTTATTTGGATATAAATTAAATCACAGCTCGGTGTGAAAAAAATCGCGATTTGGTGCGCCAGTGGTAATAAATTACTCAATGCAATTTATTGAACTAAAAATATTTTAGAATTATTTTTATGAGGTTAGTCAATTGTTATTACTTTTTGTTTTTTTTAATACTTTTTTTGCAAAAATTTTGTAGTTTTTCTTGAGAAATTGTGATTTTTTGCTGTAAGCATTGGTTATTTCGGATGAAATGTTTAATTTTATTTCAGCTGAAAATCTGCGAGATTGGGTGGGCGCGGAGCGCTGGCCGCTCGTTCCGCAAATTAGCGCGGCGAACATCTACGCGATCGCGAATTCCGCGCGCAAGAAACTGGTTCTGATGGCGGGCGACGCGACCGAGATGATCGGCCGACAAAATCGCAGCTCCGAGACCGGCCGGTAATTAATTAATTTATTTATTTTTGAGTTGTTTTTTTGAGAATTATTATATTTTTGTGCATTTTTTAAGTAATTTTTTAATTTATCTTGTAGGTTTTTTTCGATGTTCAAAACAGCTGCAAATTTAACATATAACGATGAATTTCTGCGAAATTATTTCCAATTTGGTTGGATTGACGACGTCTCACTCATCAAAAATGTCATAATGGGCGAAATAGAATTGCCGAGTACGTTAATTTTTATAAAAAAAATTACTTAAAGTCTATATATTCTAATTATTATTTTTTGTACATATTATTGCATTTTTTTCTTTCTTCAAAGTTTGAATTGAGAGCGATTTTCTTATTTGTTGTATTTGTATTGAAATTTTTTAAAAAAATTTTCTTTTACGGTTATATGTAAGGCTGTGGTTTGTGAAGAGTGTGAGGAACCAATTTGGCTCAACTGCAGATTAGGGCCCGCGACTTTTTGCAACTTTTTATAATATATCAATCGAAAGAGCATGAAAAATTGAGTCAAATGACATCAATCTCAACTCTAGAAAATTTATGCGCACTGAGTTATGGGTCGTCAAATTTCCAAAAAAAAATCACAGGGGTTGTCAAGCACTGATTTAATCGAAATAAGGTTTCAATATATCAATTATTGAAAAAAATTCAAATTGTTTGGCAACCACATGCAACAAGAAAAAAAAACACCTGCTTTTTCCGTGTCCGATTCAATTTGTGGTCACAAAGACCTTTGGCAATTGAATTTTGATCACAAATTCTTGTATTGAAATTAAAAAAATTTCTTTTACGGTTATATGTAAGGCTGTGGTTTGTGAAGAGTGTAAGGAACCAATTTTTTGCAGACGTTTTGGTGCTGAATTTGAGCAGCTACGAATTTTATTTGAACGAGGACCACGCCGACCGTATCACCGAACTCTCCATGCTAACCTTCCTGCAGCGATTGGCGGCCGGCAACGTTACGGTACGTGGTGGACGGTCTTGGCCGATGCGACTTCATCGTATATTCTACGAGGTGACGTCGAATGTGCACGATATGTTCTACCATCAGCCGATTCTTACTGTGTGCCTCTTTGGCGTTCCGTTGGCATTCTTTTCGATCATTTTCTACTCGGTAAATCATTTAATAATTACGGTTCGCTAAAAATTCAGAAAATATTCTACTTATTCTTATTTTTTCATCGATTATGCCATTGAATATGATGTGCTAGTTATGGTGGATTTGAAAAATCTGTCACACGAAAAAGGTATACATAAGTTGTCAAAGAAATATGGTTGCCCAGGTATGTTCGGCGGATTTCTCGGTGGACCGAAATGAGATCTATCCGGAGGACGAGGAGGACGACGACATGGAGGATTACGACAGCGATGAGCTTCAAAAAATACAAGACGAAAAATTGGCAGCCTCTCACGCAGCAAAGAAGGCGGGCGGCCGACGCGCTAGCGGCGGCGAAGAGACGGCGGGCGACGAGGAGGATGACGGTGACGACGAGTACGTCGACGGCGGTGAGGGAGGCGAGAGCGCCGACAGTGAGGCTGAATTACTCGACAACATCAACAATAAAGGTTGGTGACTTGTGTTGTTCGTTTTAGGCAGATTTTATTTGAGTAATATTTTATTTTTATATTTTATTTAAGTAATTTTTGCGGGGAAGCGGTCTCTTCCTTCCCCGGAAACCCTTTGCGCAAAATAACGAACTTTATGTCAATTTTATCCGGTACGCGCAAAAATAGACAAACCCGCCGCCAAAACTTTTAACTTCTATGAAAAGCTTGAAAAAGTAGTTCAAAACTTGATTTTATATCAATTTTGTACCATTTTATGTCCTCTTTCGAATGAAGTATTTTTCGTTTAGAAATCTTTTCATTCCACGGAAAAATATTTGAAGCCACCCCATATCTTTGATAATATAGACATCAAATCCGTTCACCATTTATGCTGCCGGAAATAGTGTCATTAGCTTGGTTAAAAAAAATAAAATTTCAAAAATGTGATTGATTTATTATTGACAACTTTTAGATTCCAAGAACAAGAAGAAGTCGGATTAATTCAACGCAATTGTTGTTAAGAAAAATTACATTTTTCAATGTTGCTCATTATTTTACATCCAACTTTTCCCTCCGATTTTCTCTTCATTACTACAGCGGCCAAAAAAAGTATTAGTTTTACTGAACAATTTGCAGCACTTTTTTTTGCTTATTTCTTGTACAGCGAGATTTTCTCGACTTTTTTTTAAATTTTGATTTGCTTTAGTATTTTTTATCGAATTTTTAAATTGATCTCTTAATTTTGTGCAATATTTTTGCTAAGTCAGCTCTATTTCGAACGTTTTTTGATAATAAAAAATTTCTTTTTTTATCTGCAATTGAAAAATTAATTTATTCAAAAACATACATGAATCTTAAGTACAAACAATATCAAAAACCCGTAAGGCTAATGATCGCATTTCGAAGTGTCCCGCAAAGAAACCGCTAAATATATACGATATAATTCGCAATCAATGCAAAACATATTACAAAGCAAAAAACTTTTTCAACGGAATCTTTTTTCAATTCAGTTTTGGTAAATATTCTACAGAATTTTTCTATAATGTGCCATATTCCCTTCGAGAAACCATTTAAAAACAAATTTATTACTGAGGAATGCCGAAAATAATTTTTCGTAATAAACAATGCTTTCCAGATTCGAAAGTTCATTGTTACAATTTTGCAGAAAATTTCCGACTAAATTACCATCAAATAACGAAGAGAGAACAAAAAAATGAAAATAAACATAACAACAACTATTTATAGAAATGGAGCTTAAACATCGATGGTAATATCAAAATGAGTTCACTTCAGCTTTAAACTAATATTTTTTGATAAGCAAATACTTCGAAAATATACAAATATTTTCCCCCATATTTTTCGTATCGCACAGCTCCTTCCAAAAATTTTTCTCCAAAAATCCGTTTTTCTCTAAATATTGCGCCAAATTCCGTTCGATTCACACGGCTGGGCACAACAGCTCCGTCTCCTATCTGTCGTCATCATCCGAATTCTCCTCTTTTATCCGTCGGCGTTTCGCCTTCAACTCGTTGGCGTTACTGCTGTGATTCTAAACAGATTTATAATAACCGAAATTGTGCAAAAATGTATACATACAAATACTGAATACATATTACTTCGAGTTCATTTTTCTTTGTATCGTAAACTGAAAAGTATTTGAAGCCCCGGTGAAAATATCGGTCTTTTCAATTGAAAACAACATTTAAAAGTAGTAACCGCATAGAATTGTAATAATAATCAATAAAATACCCACCTCCGTCGACGTGTCCGCCCCACCCCGTAGCCGGTTCTTGCGATGGGAGCGCGTGGAGGAGTTGGCCTCGTCGCTGAAAATCTCCATCACCGCAAACAATTCCGAAAAGTGCGATCTCAGCTCGCTCATTTTGCTCTCACGCCTCGACAATGTGAATATCTGTAAACAACAACAATTATGTATCCGACGTGGTTTCGATAGTTGGTGGAATTTATTCGAAAATTTCCCCTTCTCAAATTCCCTCTACCCTTTCCCCAACTTATAAAAGAATGCCTCTTGTAGGGGTTGGCTGGAGAGCAGCGACTCGGCCCGACGTGAGTCCTTCGTCAGGCAATTCAGTCGGAAGCGATCCAGATGCGAAAAGACGTTGTGTACGGTAAGCGAGGCGGTGCGCTTCGATGAGGAGCTCACACCGCTCCCCGCCTTCGTCCCGCCGCCGCTTTTCGACGAGGTGGGGGTGGTGGTGGAGGCCATGATTTCGTTCGCGGCGATCAACTTCTTCACCAACGTATTCATCATTTGCGCCACTTTGTTCAGGTTGTCTTCGTCGTCGATCAGCACCTGCAAAGCACATGTGTATAATAGTAACCAAAATATTTATTTGTTTTACACAAATTTTCACTTTTTTATTATACAACTAGAATCGAAGCAGGACGTTTGGCCGACAAATAATTTATAACTTCTCGTTTGAATAATTTTCCTGCTAAAAATTTATATTTATTTGGCTTCGGTACATTTTTTATGATGTTCTTCTACGTAATTTCATACGCTGATCACAAATTCGTTATACATTTCCGAAAGAAATTCCAAAAAAAATTAATATGGAAACCTAGTTGACGGCCATGCGTCACGTACTAGAATATGTGGAAGGAACTTGAAAAAATTCAATGACTCGATTTGGAAAAACTGTATGTACAAGACAAGACTATGGCTTTTATGAAGGGGGGGGGATAAGCGAAAACAAACCTTAAGCGCGTGCACCGCGAAAAGATCGTTATAGGATCGCGACAAAATTCCCCTCAACAAAATCATATTCGGCTCGCGGTCGAGGTTCTTTAAAAGGACGAGAATGTTTGTGGCAGCTTCCGCGTGTTTCGCGTAGTTTAGCCTCGGAATCACGTTCATCATCCTGCACAGAAAATTAACAGAAATTATAGTAGTAAATTGCTCAAAAATCTGGGGGAAAAATCTAAGCCTAAGCCAAATGTTTTTAAGTGTCATATATCTATGTTTGAAAAACATTGGAATCTAGATTAATGATGGTTTTGGACTAGCTTTCTTTTGGCACTAAAATTTCCTTGATGGGCTGCTTAATTCCAAGCCAATCTTCCACTTTACTGGAGAAAAAAATAACGAAAAATATGAACGGCTAGACATCAACAACAAAGAAAAGCACACCAATCGATGGGCACGCCCTCCGCGCGAATCAAATGCCAGAGAATCATCTGCTCGACGGTCTCCCAGTTCAGCGAATTGTTGAGAAGGCCGGAGAAGGAGTCCTTGCGGAAGAGCGTGATGTTCTCGCGAATAATCTCGCCCACCAAGTCCGACAGCTGGCTGGAGTCGATGTGCGCGCACACCAGATGCATCATTTCGGCGAAGGCGGACGACTGGCTCGCCAACTTCTCAAAGACGAACGGCAACAAGTACGCGAACAGATCGTGGTCGTGGAGGGCGCATTGCTAAAATTTTTTTGTGATATGTAACACATAACTTAATGAAAACACCGTGAGTAAAATGAAAAAAAAGAAGCAAACAAAGGAGATAATTGGCGACGACCACAACCGTTTTACACATATCATATGTCATTGGAATGGTGAAGATGCGGAGATTCTAGATATCCTATCAATTTTCTTCGGAAACGCAAAACATTTTCATTTTCCAACACGCAAAGGTCAGAAATCCACAGGCAGGGAGGTGGTGCGATTTTAAGAAAATATCAGAAAATTTTAATTTTTACCAAAATCACTGAAACACCAATGATGATGTATTTTTCAGGCCACAAAATACATTTTTTTACAATTTTAATCGATTTTTACGGATTTAAAGTGTTTTGAAGAAAAAATAAATTTCTGAATAAATTTCTTGGTCCCCCCCCCGTGGATTTTTGACCTTTGCGTGTTGGAAAATCAACGTGTTTTGCGTTTCCGAAAAAAATTGATTGGATATCTGGAATCTGCTCATCATTACCATTCGAATGACATATGAAATTTGTAAAACGGTTATGTTCGCCAATTTAGCCCAAACAGAAAGCCATGCACAAAGAAAAAATTACCTGAAGATCCTCGACAATCTGATTCTCCACGCTCTTGTTCAAATAGCGGCACATTTCGCCGTAGGCGGAAAAGGCGACCGCGTCCGAGTCGGCCGAGTCGCGTCTCGCAGCGCGAATAAAGTACAAAAACAGATAGCCGACGGCGCCACACTTTTCCCGCATATCTGAGAGAATCATAAGCAGCGGCCGACGCGCCTCGTCGCTCTCGCTGCCGCCCATCGACATTTGGCGGAAGAGCGCGTAGAGCGGAATGTTCTCGAACAGTTCGTTCAGCGTTCTGCAACGAAAATGTAATAATTTTCTTCATTCGTTAAATAAAATTAATAAGATTAATGTTGCTTTGAAAACAAAACTTATATGTAGATTTCAACGATGTAGGTCACGGGGGGGGAGGGTAAAAACTTTTGGTCTAAATTTTCAAACGCTCACATCTTGGCCCCCAGACGTTAAAATTGCGCACGTTTTTGTAAAAAAAAATTACTTCATATTTTGATTTGAGGAGGTCATGGTCCTGCCCCCCCCTGATTACACACACCCCTGCCAACTATAAGATGTAGGTGTACAAAAATAACCCACTCTTCGTTGACTTCATCGGCGGGTAAAAACTTTCGTTTTTTGAAATATTTGTTAAATATCCTCAGCAAACATTCCGCTATCAACTCCGACTGCTCATCATCCAAACCGTCATCCTAAAAAAGGAATAACACAATATAAAACATTTAAAAATAAATTTTTTCCATTACCCTCACCCCACATTTCCAATATTATCTAAGAGAATAAGAAGAACCTCGTCAAAAACAGCAATGAGAAAATTTTGCATGGCTTCGACGGCGTTGTCCTCACGATTGTCCGCCTCGCGGTCGCCGTTAGCGGCAAAAGACGCGCCGAGGCTCTCCAGATGCTCGCGAAACTCCTCCTTCACCATGGGCAGGAAGACGGACAGAGGCTTGTCGCTCTGCTCGTACTCATTTATCATCTGCGAATCAATCAATAAATTATTAGTCGGAATTTTTTACGCGCACACTAGGAAAAATTTAAAAATGTTATCCCGAGCAGAAATTTATTTTGAATGAAATTGGCATGAATCAGTGTTTCCATTTCAGTGAAATATTTCATGAAAAATGGTAATGAAATACATTTCCGTTTCATAGTCGAAGTGAAACCATTTCACTTCAACGAAAAAAAGAAATGGCAAAGTGAAATCATTTCATTTCAACTTGAAACGAAAATTCCAAGTTGAAATGGATTTTGAAAATTCGCAATCTTGCAGCGAAAGTTCTGCTGCAACTATTCTTAAATTTTCTGCACCAATTCCACTTTTTTCGGGCCTGTGACAATGACTGAGATTGGAATACAACCATTGAAATCAAAATGATTTCACGAGTCGAGTATTTATCAAGACAAAAAAATTTTCAACCGAGTAAACATCATTTTACTTCAATTTTTGCAAAGAAAAGTCACAATTTGGTAAAATCTTGGGTATAATTGATGGTTACCAACCAAAACTGCTAAAAACAGCTTCATAGGTTTCCAAATTTATTTTGATTTGTCTTTGCAATGACTTTAACAATATTTGCTTTATTGCCTGTTACCATTAATATGAACAAAATTTGAATGACCGGTCGAGAATCATATTTAAAGTTTTGTGTCATCAAAGTTTGTGCCATCGTTGTGTCCTCTTTCGTGAACGGAGACCTCGCTTAAAATAGTATCGGTAGGTTGATTATCGTGAAGTTTCCGTTAAAATATCAACATTTACGAAACTCAAAAATATTGGAATTGGTGCAGAAAATTTAAAAATAATTGCAGAACTTTCGCTGTAAGACTGCGAATTTTCAAAATCCATTTCAACTTGCAATTTTCGTTTCAAGTTGAAATGAATTGGTTTCACTTTGCCACTTCGACAGTGATGTTGATATCATTTCATTTTTCATTTCAGTATTTTTATGGAAACACTGGCAAAAAAAAAGTTCAATTTGAAAAACTTGCTCGTTGTGAGGAAAAATTGCAAATTTTAAAGTAAAATCTCAAATGGGGCTTAAAATACCACAGAAAACAAAACGCCAAAATGTCGCGTCGAGACAGTTGATTTCAGTTACGTGCGTAAAAAATAAAAATTCCGACTATAGCTGATTTAGAATAAAAATTTCAAATCAAAATTCCACAATTTTAGTATTGCAATCCTGCCTTAATCGGCATAAGTTATTAAAAAATGAGTAATATTTTTAAGCAAACTAATGACAACAGATATTCTAGAAATAAATCATACTCATTTCAAAAATCAGTTATTACTATTTCCACCATCCACAAATCAAAGTAAATAAACAATAAAAATCCACAAAAAGGTGAGTCAGATAAAAAGAAAATAAACGCAACCAACCGGTAGAGGCAATGTGGCCGATGTATTTGAATCGTCAAAGTTCAGTCCTTCACCATCCGACACCGATGAGTTCTTTTTCTTGAGTTTCTTTTTGAGTTTTGCTGTCGATTTCGAGAGCTCATCCTTACCCGATCTCTGGTCGTCTGCCCGTTTGTGAGATTCTGATGATTTTGAGGTGACGAAATTGTTGTTTTCCACGTGATTACCGGAGGACGGTGGTGGTGGCTTCCTCTCGGACTCGGCCGACCCGCCTGTCGAGAAATTCGACGATTCATAGCTCGAGAATGGCGACTCGGACGAGTGTGGTGGCACGGAAGAAGAGCTCGCTGGAATGTTGGCTGCGTTGGCGCCACGAATCGCATCAAAGTCGATGATAGAGCCCGGCTCCTGTAGGTCGTTCACCAGTCCGGCCGTCGACGTGCCCGGCCCGCTAATGCACGCACCGTGCGGCTGCGGTGGAGCCAGGGACGATGAGGCGGAAATGATGGGCGGTGGACCGCTAGCACTTCGCTTCGGGAATACGTCGGGGAAAGTTTCGCGCAGCGCGTCGCGAATCGGCTTGTCCAAACGCGGGCTCTCCAACACGCCCACCACAGGCCTGTAAATCGAAATAAATGAATATTTATGCAAAAATAAATTCAAAAAAATACTCACATTCCGGCACTCGCTAGCGCTTTGAACGCCGCTGTGACCGAGGCGATAAAATCGGCCGCTAGCGGTGGGTGAAGCGTTGAGCACATCTAAAATTCATTTTTGGCAAATAAGATGAATGGTGCAGCCGGAAAAAAATGTTTCCCATATATGAAAATATAACATTTTGTTAAGATTCTCTCAACATAAAAAAATCCATCCGACTATAAACACTGCGCGAAGAGATAATTTCAAAAGAAGCATACCCGAATGAGATAGTCCAAAAGGGAATTTGCTTGCGCGGGAAAAATTGAGATCAAATAACGCACTAACGAAAATGCCGGCTCTAAAACAAACAATTCAATTAGTCAAAAAAAATCTCGAATTTTGGAACAAAAAAGCGTATAAATAGCAATTTGCTTAAACATAATTTTCTCAATAAAGGTCTCTTAAATGGACAATTGAAAATATGAAAAAATAATGCTGCTCACCGACTAATTGAATGGAATTGGGAACTTGCGGATCGAAGCCAAACCAATCCCAAAACAGCATCAACTTGCACCACTGCGCCTCGACGCCCAACTGAAAGAAGGAGGAGAAAAAATGAATATATTCCAAAATTAAAGTTGCAAATTCAAAAAAAAACTCAAAAAATGTTAAACGTGCAAAGTCTAGACTAGGAAAAGTCAGAGAGAAAAAAAGCGCCCAACCCTCGCGTTCTTCAGCAGCCAGGCGAGAAATTGAGCGCGGACTTCGATGACGAATTGTTGCTGGAATTCGGGAAGTTGGATGTTGAACCAAACGTGGCGGATTATTTCCGCCCGCAGACTGCCGCTATCCACACTGCTCAAGTGCTGGAAACAAAAACTAATCAAATTCAAGCAAATCCAATTCACAAAAATACATCAAACCAACGCAAAACAACTTTTAAAAAACACCACCAATCAGTGTCAAAAATGTACAAATATGAAAAAGAAATTTCCTACCGCTTTGTGGAACCAGTCAAGGTACTTGATTTGGGCGAGGGATCGCAGCTTAAGCACAAATTCCACTTTTCGGCTGATGTGTAGCGAGACGCGGTAGCTGAAGAGAATGCTCGCGCACGGCATCGCCATCAGTTGCGCTATGCCTAAGCAAAAAGTAATTCTTAAATTTTTGGAATAAAATTTAAATTTTTTTGAATCACCTTAAAAATACAAAAAATGTCAAACAGAAATACATACATTTGAGAAAAAAATTATTCCAAAAATAGAATGTAAATACCGTTACACTTTGGCGAAAGAGTGGTGGGGTTGTAAAGAAGCGCCTTCCAATACGAAACAAACGGCGCAATCTTCGACAATCGCATCAGGACCAGCACCAGGTCGCGCCCCAACAGCAGCAAGTCGCCGAAGCGCTCCTTCAGCAAAAAGTCGCACAGCGTGATCATCGCGCCCTTGAAGCCGCCACCATTGTTGTTGTTGTTGTTGCTGGCGGTGGCGTTGGTGGTGCCGTTGGCGGCGCCGAATTGCTGCTGGTCGCTGATGAAGCGCGAGAAGCAGAGGAGCGCGACAGGCGCGAATGTGCCGCCTGCCTTCAGACCGCGCATCCACTCCTTGTTCACGACGAGAATCTCGGCCACGCCTTGTAGCACCGCGCACGTCTCCTTGTAGTCCGTGCCTAAACGAACGAAAAAAATTCGCTTAAAAATAACCTAATCACCTGAAAATGTAAAAAATAGCTGAAAAACCCAACAATTTTATACCCAAAAAACATGGTTCTTACATATTATCTGACTATAACAAAAAAAATTTTACGATTTTTTTAGGTTTTCTGGCACAGGGAATTCAAATTTAATAAGATTTTTTACTGATTTTGTCGTTTTCGTTCTCATAGTCACGAGAATTGCCTACTCGCCTAAGGCAAGTATCGTGGGTATGCGAAGGCTAAGTCTTAGGCTCTTCGCCTTAGGCGAGTAGGCAATTCTCGTGACTATGAGAACGAAAACTACAAAAACAACAAAATCAGTAAAAAATCTTATTAAATTCGATTTCCCTGTGCCAGAAAACCTAAAAAAATCATAAAAAATTTTTTAGGGTCCGATAATACGTAAAAACCAAAAACCTTTTGCAAATAAAAATATAACTAAAAAATTAAATTATTTTCCAGAAAAGAGGTGCACCCACCTTCGGATACGGTGCGAAGCAAATTCGTCAGCACATTATCGATTTTGGGAATATTATGGCGAATCGACTCGGCAAAAAAGAACAAAATCTGGTGGCGAGACTCCGGCTTCAGCTTGTAGAAAATCTCCAACAATACCATATTCATCTTCAACAGTGCCTGATACCAACCGTCGTTCACCGACATACAGTATTGAAGAAAGTTGTTGAAATGCTATAAAAATTTTAAAACCTCATTTTTTCAAATTTTCAAAAAAGAAAAAAATTCTTAACGTACTGATGGCCCCAAATTCAGAGGCGGGAAGGGACGGTTTGTGTTTGCCGGTACTTTTGCTACTGGTCCCCCTCCGCCTAAATCATAGGATTTTTGATCGAATTTCGTCTCAAGCTTCAAAATTTCTTTTAGATTCGGACTCATCGCACCAAATTACCTAGTAGCCACCGATTTCAAGAATACGTTCGAGAGAAAAAATTATATGATTTGAGAGGGGGGACCAGCCGCACAAGTACCATTTTGCCATAAATTTAAGGAGAGCAGCCATTCACAACAAACCGCAACTTAGACGAAAACGCCGTTATTCCAATTTAATTATTTTAACTTAAACATCTAAAGAAACCTTTCTCGCGTTGGGAATGTCGGTCAAAATTCCGTAGAGAAAACCGTCGGACGCGATTTCGTTGAAGCCGGGCGTCTTCGCGGCCGTCGCCAAAAAGATGCTAATCTCCTTGTCCGACTTGCCCTCCATCTTCTCCTGGAGAATGTTGAAATGTGCGCCAAGCTTCTGAAAAAATTCGTTTATTTTTAATCATAATTTTAAAAAATGTAAAAAAATTCCAAAAATTATTATAAAAATAAAAATTGGATTCCCAATCAAAAATCACAGCAAAACTCAAAATGGCTTCTGTTCTGGTATGATATCGGACCCCAAAATTAAAAAAAATTAATGATGCAATTTTTTAACAAAACAACGACAAATTAAAGCATGATCTAAAAACATCATTAAAAATTTTTTGTTGGATATCATACCAGAATCTTCAAAATATTTGCACATCTTTAGAGTTACGGTAAAAAAAATGTTTGGACTACATTTACGACGGTTTTTAGATTTTTTCAAAACAATTACAATTTTCAGCATAAATTCGTAATTAGTGTCCCATTTATGTGGGAGTTAATTTTTCTCTTATATTCTCAAAAACTCCTACAATTTCCGCCGAAATTTTAACTACCACACGGATCAAATTCCGAGCGAGGTGTGCGGAATTCCGATTATTTGCCTCAAAATTTTTGGAATTTTTTCGTATTCTTTAGAAATATCCGCTACGCTACTTTAACGCTAACGGCAATCATTTCTATCTTTTTTTGGAAGGTCTTGGGATAAATACATTGATTTTTTCGATTCCAACCGAGAACTTTATATATGAGAAAACATTCCGACTTCCAAGGTTTTTTGGCCTTGAAATTTCGAATTTTTCATTTTGAAAGCTTTCGAATTCCGCACAGCCCCGACCATTTTCGAAAAAGATAAAAGTCAGTCAAAAGCCCAGAAGCGTACGTACTTCATCCAAATCGTTCGGCGCATCGAAACGTGAATTGTTGGTGACGAGGCGCGACGCGCGCTTATCGCCAGCGGGTGGCGGCGCGTTTACCGTCGCGTTGCTACCATCCATACCAGAAAACGTTTTACTTAATATGCACAAAGACGTCACCGTCTAGCTGCTATATATTCGGTGTACTCACTCCTGCGATTTTGCTCGCAAAAGCCTCTAAAAATGTTTGTGAATTTTGGTCGTCTTTTTGTGAAAATTATTTCTTTCCACTTTTCTTGCTCAAATATTTTTTTGGAAGGTGACTTTGAAAGGACGGCAAAATGAAGATCTCATTTTTTTCAGTTTTGAAATCCTTCCGCGTGGGATAAACGCATGCTCAAACTAATTTTCCCAAGTGCAAATTTCGGTTTTTTTTCATATTTCCCGACTTGTGCACATGTGGTCTTGTCCGTCCCCGCGTCTCGTCAAAATCGGAAATCGTGTTAGAGAACGCGAACAAAGGTAGATAGTATGTGATTTCATAAGGCGTAGACGCATTAAGAGAGAGAGAACAGACATACAGAAAAGTGAACTTCCAATTTTAGATGAGATGATAGTTCAAGCATAATCAGCTTGAATCCGAAACAAATCCGCAGTAGATCCATATGTTGCATCCGGAGTCAGAAAAGGATTCATTTTTTCGAATCAATTTTTTAAAGAAATTTCTTCTTTTCTCATTCCTTCTGTTCACTACATATTTATGATTTTGTCTCTTTTTGCTTCTATTTACGTTCAACGCGTAACTTATATCGAAAAAAAGAAAGTCAAGATACCGGATTGGTTGTTGTTAAAAAATTACAATTTTCATTTACTTTGCTTGGAATCCTCTTGGCGTGCCGCAAGAGCCTATGTGGTTTATTTTCTAAAGAGAACAAATCGATATTGCCATTTAAATAGCATAAAAAAAGAAGAAGAAAACAGCTGTTCTTATTCACATAAATTGTGTTTTTCTGGAAGTGCATAATTAAAAACAATACGTAAAAACATCACTGCATAAAGGCGAGTGAAATTGATCTTTTCGTTTGTGAAGGTTTTCTATGCATCTACGTATATATATGTTCTTCTTTTTTTTATGCTATTTGTGTGCTTATGAAAAACATCTTAATTTCATGTAAATTTAGGTGAATTATATTTTATTTTCTTCTATTTTTATATATATTTATTTGTAGCATTATGAAGGAAAAGGATTCGGATGTTATTGCGGAGAAAATTAAGGCAAATATCTCGAATTCGTTGGCGAATGTGAAGGAGGATGAGCAGATCGCCTTTCTCACGCAGCGCCTCATCAGCGCCGAGGCCGAAAAGAGCAAATTTGTCGGCGATTTGGACAGGCTGAAGAAGGAGAACAGCAAAGTCTCAATGGTAACCAACGGTTTTTCTTCATTCCTATTGGCCGGAAAAATGGGCTAAACTTTACTCGTATCCCCTAAACTTTTGTATGCCATCCCAATCGCTTCATTTGTTATTCCTTGTTCAGTTCAAGTATGCCCTGGTTTGGAATATGGCTTGTGGTTTTTGGACATGTCGAGTTTCGAATAACCGCGACGGAAATTATTATATATTTTTTGGAAACAATCTGTACCCAAAATGGATTTTTGAGAAAAGCTGGAAATTCTGGCGTTGAATAAGGTAGCGATGCGAATCTTTTTCCTTTCCATATTGTAAAATTTTTATTTTTTTACAAATTTGCATTTTTGTAAAAGTTTATTTTTATTTAAATTGAACGTTTTATGTGTTTTTTCAGTTGGAGCGAAAGCTGTCGTCGGCGGAGAAGATGCTCAGCAAGACGGAGCTCTCCAAGTCGAAGCTGGAGCAGCTGTGCCGCGAGCTGAACAAGGCGCACAAGGAGGAGAAGGAGCAGAGTCAGCAGAAGTTCAAACTGCTCAAGAAGACGCACGACGAGACGGTTGTGACGTTCAAGAAGTCGCTCAACGAAATCCAACAGTCCGTCCACGCCAAGCAGGAGCACAACTCGAAGGTGGAGGAGGTGGAGAAACTCTCCGATAACCTCAACAAACTCGCCGAGGACTACGACGTTCGTCTCAAGGAGCTCAAACAGTTGGTGGGGTTTTTTTACTTTGAATTTTTCGATTTTGTTAAAAAATCAATAAAAAATTTATTTTTTTAAGGGCTGAATTTCTATTTTTTTCAAATATTTTTTGTTTCTGTATTTTCAAAAAATTGGAAGTTTTTGAAAATAATTTTGTTGTTACTTTTTTGTTATTATCCTTTATATTATGAACTTTTATTTGTGTTTTTGTTTTATCAGAACAAATAATATTGCTTCCACGATTTTTTAATAAATATTAATAAACTTTATTGTACCTGTTTTTCAAGTACGAAAACCGCGAGTCCGACTTCAAGCTGATGGCCAAAACGAAGGACGAGGAGCTGGGTCTTTTGAAGAAGGAGTTGGACGACGTCCGCAAACGAATCAAAGAGGTTTGGGACGAGAATGTCGGCATGAAGAGAGAGGTTTTCTATTTATTCTTATTCGTACATTTAGTCAGTTGTGGGCAAAAATATATTGTCGATGTTTTTGAGAAGTTTTGAGATAATTTGAAGTTCTTGAAATTTTTACTATTAATTATTAGAGATAGTTTAATGTTTGCGTGTGTGTGTGCGGTGGGGGGTCTCTATTAGCTAAAGAATACGATTTTTTTTAATTTGATTCCAAAACTTTAATGGATATATTATTTGTATATTTTTTAGTCCAACTAAGAAGTTGTGGGCAAAATATTTTCAGTTAGTACTGCTTTTCGGGAAGTCATATAATAATTTTTCTTGAATTTTTTATTATTATTTAATTATTTTAATGTTTGCGTGTATGTTTCCTATTAGCTAAAGAATACTAATATTTTCTTTTGAAAAAGGTTCCAAAACTTTAATGGAGAGCCCTTTTTTCTCTAAACAATAACAAAATGTTGAAATTAGATTTTTTTAAAGTTATTTCAAAAAATTAAATTTGAAAGCAATAGATTGGAAAAAGTTCATGGCATGAACTCGGTTCAAGAAAAAAAAGTTATCGGAACTTTTTTCAATTTCGAAAAAAAGTTCTTGGCGATCGGAACTTTTTTCATGTTTCCAAAAAAAGTTCTCGATAGCCAAGAACTTTTTCCATTTCTCCAAAAAAGATATGTTTTTCAAGAAAAAATATGTTTTGGAGAAACGGAAAAAATTCTTGGCGATTGAGAACTTTTTTTTAGGAAAATTTAATGGGGGGGGGGGAATCGAGAATTTTACATTAAATTTTGCGCTGAGCAAGTCTTGAAAGTTCCAATTTTTGCCTTTGAATTACTTAAAAAAATGGCTCGCCACACACATACATTTTGTGGGTATTATTTTATCCGTAAAGAGTTTCAGTTGCTGAACAGCGAGGAGAAGGCGCATCTCTCGCTGGAGTCGGAGATCAATCTGCGGAAAGTGCTGGATACCTACTCCGAGAAGTACGGAAAGTTGCTCAAATCGCTCGCCTCCTCCAACGAATCCTTCGACCGCGTGAAGAAGGAGATGGAAAAGGTTTTTTAATTTAAAATTGGTAGAGGTGCTTTTGAAGAACGAACATGAAGGTTAGAGTATAGAATGTTAAAAATTTCGTAGAACTCCAGAATTTTAAAATTGTGTACATCATGCTTCGGCAAGGAGGGAACTTTTTTTACCTTGGCCCACCCCCTCCCTTTGGTTATTTTTTGGCCCTCGGCCATTTTGCGCGATGGTTTCTAATTTTTGACCCCCGTGCGGGGCGATTTGGGGGGGGGGATCCGAGCCCCTTTGCCTGAGTATGATTTTTTATTTAAAACTATTATTTCATTAAAACAGTTAAAAAATAATTTCAGAAATTAAAATGTACCCGA
>SAUE01003033.1:15843-29661 GCA_009724625.1 Deladenus siricidicola
AAATTCACAAAAAAAATAAATAAATTTTTATCCGCCAAATTTCTTAGTCGAACAAAAAAGATACTTCTCGCAGCTAAACATAAAATTTGCACCGCTCAAAGGGCAGTGCTTTCCAAAATTTACTCATTAGCCACAGATATTTCACCGAGCTAGAACAGCCAAGTACCTTAAACTTGGGTAATTAAACCGAAGAATACAGCGACTAACGAGAATTTATGGAAAAAATTTTGAAATCTGCGATAGGTTTCGCTTTCTCTAGTAAAATTTTCTAACTGTCTGCATCGTCTTTATTTATCGTTCATTTACTTCACATCACCGGCTTTTCTTTCTTGGTAGATGTATCATATGTATGTATATGTATGTGCATATTTCTTTACGAGAAAGAATGAGAAAAGATTGCCCGCTGTTGTTGCTCATCCAAGAATAGCGAAAGGAATATGTGATGTGAGAGATGTGAAAAGCAAGGTACACCGACAAAATGTGGATGACGCAGGCAGTCACATAAATTTCTGGGGAAAGCGAAACCTATCGCAGATTTATGAATATTTTTTATAAAATCTCATTCTTCGACCACTTCTTTGGTTTAATTACCCAAGTTTGAGGTAGCTAAATGTTCCAGCCCTGTGAAATATCTGTGGCTGACGAATAAATTTTGGAAAGCGCTGTCCTCTGGCGGTGCATATAATTGCTGGTATGTGATAAACGTTGAGTGATCCTCCAGCATATCATGAATCGAAAACAACGTCCACACAAAAAGAAGGACAAACAGATTGTGATCAACGTGTGGGACGGACGCATGGGAATATCCCTTTCTTTTGTCTATAAATACGCATTCGTTTCGTGAAATGACCTCAGTTTACAAAAGTGACCATCATAGAGTGGCTGCCAGTGCTGGGACTTGAATCCGTTTTGAATCCGATTGAATCCGGATTCAAAAGTTTGAGGCTTTACAACTTTGTCAATTTGTATGTTTTATATACAAATAAATATACCATTCGATTCATCTTGACGAGATCTCTCTTCATACGTCGTCAAATTCGGTTTTTATGAAAAACTGAGCAAGTTATTTAGGAAAAACCAGGGTTTGGTTGGCAAATTTTGGAATTTGTTTTTAACTTCAATAAATGGCCTATCTAATGCAAAATTAATTAAAACTACGAATATGCCAATCAGACCCTGGTTTTTCCTAAATAACTTGCTCAGTTTTTCATAAAAACCGAATTTGACGACGTATAAAGAGAGATCTCGCCAAGGCGAATCGAATGGTATATTTTTGTATACAAAACATACAAATTGACAAAGTTGTAAAGCCTCAAACTTTTGAATCCGGATTCAATCGGATTCAAAACGGATTCAAGTCCCAGCACTGGTGGCTGCTAAAACAATTTACTCATTTTTTGTGCGCAGATGTCAAAGATTTATTTTTTGATAAAAAATGTTCAAATATGCCTCAAGAAAACATTTTAGGAGCATTCTTCTTGAATTGATCGTTGCTTTCTGGGGCTATTTGAGAGGGCGCAGGGAAGATGAGACAGAATTTTTGGAATCATTAGTAAATCGGATTTGAAAATTTTTGGTTTTGAAACCCATTCTAGACTGCCGGGCTCCGATTAGGAACTTCCTCCTCGACGGTCAAAGCAACAACTCTATAATTAGTGATGAGGCTAGAAGACGGAATACGCGTGTTTCTGAATTTTATTTTTAAAACGAACGGATATGGGGGTCAGAGACTTCTCTAGTACCTGAATTATCTCTGAATATTCAGTTTTGCGGGGAAAAACTTTGTTGTATTACATTTTTTAGCATTGAATAAAAAGTACGAAAGACATAATTTTTTTCATTTTATAATAACAATTAACAAATGTAATCTCTACAATAAATAATTTACAAAAGAAATAATTATTAAAAAACGCGGCACTTTCCAATAAAAATAAATATTTTCTCCTTTACATTTTTCTTCTTTCTAGGTCAATTGTTTCTGACAAAAATCCTATTTGAATAACAAACAAAAGTTGCTTCAAATAAAATTTCAGGATTATTTAGCTCGTGATAGCATTTCAGCACCACCATCTTAAATAAATATGCCAACCCCGAGAAAATGGTGTGCCGAAGAAGAAAAAATTTCCAATCCATCCACCCAAAATAAAATCCGCAAAACTCCAAAATTCGCCATTTATTCGGTAAATGTTTTTCGTCTGATCACCCGTTGTTCTTGAGTTCCCTAATTCGCCTTGGCCGGCCGTCGGGTCTTCGGCGACTTCTTTTCTAAAACAATGATCATTTCAAAACAATTATCGAGCAAAAATTCTACCCATAGTTACCAATAACAATACCAAAAGAACCTGGGGTTTTTTCCGGTTATTCGGCTTTATGAAAATGGACCAATTCCGGAAAATTATCAGGAATTCATTGCATATTCGGTAAAAAAATTGTGAAAAAAATCATTATTTAAAATTTTTCCGTTTCTATTTTCCGGTTATTTGGTAAAATTCTCCGTTTTTCACTTTTGAAAATGAAATTTCTTTCCGTAAATGAAAATTTATTTTCCTGTCAGCACTGGCCCATGATTTTCAGTAAGCCAAAAATTCAAAAAATTCTGCTGAACACTACCGGTTCGCCGAAAATTCAAAATGTTTAACAAATCGTTCAAAAAAATTTTCAACTGGCAAATAAAAGCAAAATTCATCAAAAATAAAAATGCAAACTAAATTAAAAAATTAGAAAATAATTTGAAAAAAAATTACCGAGGAAATTCGTCCTTGGTATCCACTCGTAATCCACCTCGTTCACATTGGTGCCAAGCTCGTGAGTTGGTTGATAGGTGGAAGTGGACTGCTTCTTTGTGAACTGAAACATTCACAATAAATAAAAATCAATTAACGTGTTATATGAATTGTTTTAAAGGTGAAGAAAGGAATACCTTCGACAAAAGGTGTTGACCGACCAGGAGGATGAGAACGCCCATTCCAGCGAGGACGACGTAGAGAAATCCGCTAGAAATTCAAAAAAATTTATTTACGCAAAATAAATTTTTGCCTATGACTCGGTAAGAGAGTTACGAAAGAGCAGCTTACGTCTCGGTGCTGAAGCTCGTCTCATCCTCCACAATGTTAACCGTCTCGTTGAAAGCGGCGTTCACGTAGAAATTTCCTTCCTGAAATTTCAAGCAAAATACCATCATTGCGGTAAAACTTTCCCGAATTTTTCTAACATTTTCAAATAAAATTGGTTGAGGAATTTCCAAAATTATCTGAATTGTCTATAATATAATTTCCTATATAAAAAACCACAACCATGAAGACAATCGAATATTTTTTCGCGAGCATGAATTGAAGTCATAGTTCGGCAATACCTCTGGTATTGGAACATTAAAAAATATTATTTTCAATCTACTATCATTTCTAAGTCATTTTTGAGATGGGGCCCCAAATTGCGATTTTTAGCGGGGGGTAACGCTGAGCTATGATTGAAATAGATTCAAACAAACATTTGAAAATTTCGAAAAAAATCCTCACCGTGTCCACGTAGTGCAAATTGACGGTGAGTCCCAGCGGTCGGCCGATGAAAGACTCGGACGGAATGAACGAATAGTCGAAAGTGGCCTCCTGTTTCGGCTGAACAACCTGATTGTAGCGCACCGAGCTGAACTAAACCAAAAAAAATTTTTTTACAAGGTTCTTTAACAATAACAACAAAAAACGGTATAGAGTTGAGGGAAGAAATGGAGAACCAAGGAGGTGAAATTTCACCTAATCGGAATTTTTTATAACAAAAACCTCGAATACTTCAACTTTTCCTATGCAAAACTAAGATTTTTGAAAAATTCTGAACATTATTTTATACAAGAAAAACTCCTAAGAACCTCCCGCCATCGCTATGCTTTAACTCATATTTGTATTGGTGGCGCATTGAGTTTTGGTGCGTTAATTAAAAAATTTTATGAGTCAAAAATGTAACCGAAAAACAAAAGCAACAAACATTCTGAATGTGGTAGCTGAAATCCATGGGGTAGCGGAATGAGGTGTCGCTGGCCTTGATGATGAAGTCCTTCTCGCCTTTGTTCGCAAATCCAATCAAGAACTTTACAATTTGTCCAGCAATGAGTTCTATAAATAAATAACTTTTTCAATATTTTTAATAATACCTTTTTCAAAACAATTAAAAATATTTACAAAAAATATAATTCCACACAAATTAAATTTTTAGGAAAAAATTTGCCGGTACTTTCCGATTATCGGACCCAAAAAAAAATTTTTTTAAGCACAAGAAATTATACTTCAATCCCATCAAAATTCACTTGTTGGGGGTTCGCTATACCGCACCCCCGTTAAAATGTCAAAAACTGCACAATGTCAAACAAAACCAGAGAGAAACTCTATTAAATTCGAATTCCCCGTGGCAGAAAATCTAAAAAAAATCACTAAAAAAATACTTTTTGGGGAGTCTGATAACCGGAATGTACCAATTTGCCTACGTAATCTTAAACAAAAAATAAATAAAAAACCAAATTTTGCAATAAACAAAAACCTCGAGTATTCGTGGGCTGCGTGAAGAGGAGGTAGACCTGAGCGTCCGAAGACGGTCCAATGCCATCACCAGCGTTTCCCTAAAATGACCAAAAAGTCATTTATTGCCGAATCCGATATTGCTATTCACATGCTTTTGCATTTGATAGAGTTGATTGAGATCATTATAAACCTTAACCGTGCACAAACCGCATTAAAATCGTAGAAACAATTCTTCAATGGTCCAACAATTTTACAAGCTTATTCTTCAAGAAAAAACATTTTTCATTTGTGAAAGTGGAAAAGTTTCATTTTTCATAAACGGTTAATGGAAATTATTAATTTGTCAAATGTTTCAAAGTGTAACATCCAAAAACATCCTATCGGAAGTAGTAAGACGAATAAAAAATAATTAAAACATACTTTTGAGTTTTGTTGCAGAGATTCTTCGATGGGTTTTTCGGTCACAACCTCTTCAGGCTCCGTATCGCCCTCATCCGCGACCTCACCGTCAGTGACGTCCTCTTCGGCGGCGCGTACGGCCAAAAGACAGCCTGAAAAATGAACGCATAATAAGCAAAAATGAACGTCGAACTTCACAAAGGCAATAAAATTCAACAATAATTAAAAATTAATTAATTAAAAAACTTACTTGACGCTAGCAGCACAAATAACGAAAGCGACAGCCAAGTCCGTTTGCCAATCATCACTCTTCTGACACAATTAGCTCTAAAAATTCTATTTTTAACATAAATTCTATTTGGATAACTCCACCAAATTTTTGTAAAATGTTCCAAAATATTCAGACACAAAAATGACGAAATGAAATGAGGCGATGAAAGGAAAGCTCGAGGAAAACTCCAAAGCTGAAGCAAAAATTGCAGGAAAAATTTTTTCAGTAAATTTTGGCACGGTAAAAACTCTAATTCAAACTGCAAATGTTTTCGCGTCAAGATTTAAATAGAATAAAAAAATTTTCGAGGTATACAAACAATCAAGTGAATGCTGGTTGAAGTGAAGAGTCTCCAACAAACAGAAAAATTCTTCGATTAACCTTCCACAAAAGTTTCCAATTTGACTTCTCGTTGTCTAGTCACGTACGTGATATCCGGTTTGGTTAAATTAAGTTAATACGGTCGTTGACCGAAATGGGGTAAAAAGTGTTCTAGGGGTTTTCTTATGCGCTAAAAACGATAGAACAAACGAAAAAACTTGGCGGACGACCGTTTAAACCGGTTTTTGGGCTTTTCGAAAGTCGAAAAACCACAGGGGGGACCAAGGCATAATTTTCATTGAAATCAAATGTTTTCTTCAAGTAAAGTGTTTCAAATAAATGTTTCTTAGCACGATTTCCTGTTTACGGTATTTCCGACATCGCGCTCTCTCGACATGGGTCGAGAATTACGAAATTTTCTTTGGTTTTACCCAAACAAGCGCTCTTGCAGTATGTCTTTAAATCTCTTGAAGTTACTTGCAATAATTTTTGGGTGTTCCCCCGGGGTTTCCCGGGGGACGATTTTTTAAGCTTAGGCTTTAGGCTTAGGCTTAGGCTTAATTGTACATTCTAGTGAATAATTTCCGTTTTTTAATCGTTCTATTCATCATCAGCTCATTATTTCCGTTTTTTTATTGTTCTATTCATCACCAGCTCATTATACGCTTTTGAATGACATATTATATGGGGTGAAAATGTTTATTTTTGTTCTTGCGCGCCGGGGGCTTTGCGCGCCTCTAGCGCGCCAATTTCGCGCGTCCGCCAAGTTTTTTCGTCTGTTCCATCGGTTTTAGCACATAAAACCCCTGGACCACTTTTTGGCCAATTTTGGTCAACGACCGTATTTGTTAATTACTCCGTTAATTTTGTTAAATGTGCTAAATTTAAATCAGTAAAAAAAACATCATGTTTTTTGCTATACTGCACCTCCAGTGAAAATGTCAAAAACTACAAAACCAAACAAAATCAGTAAAAATCATTAGAATTTGAAATTTTTTTGGGCCAAATAATTCTTAGTCATGTACCTAAATAATGTATTGTTAAATGTAAATTAATCTATTTCTATTGAAAGGCGTTATTATGCAATATTTTTTAAGGAAAATTGATTTATCTATATTAGAGATTTTGGAAATCTTAGGAAATATCTAGTATTTAAATCGTTTTTAAAGAGCCTAATAAAGCAGCAAAGTTTGACTCAAACAGAAGAGAAAACGAAGTTTTTTGCTCCAAATGACGTTAGGCGAAAGTCGAAAAATTGTATAAAAAACTGAGGTTCTTCAAACGTTGAAAGGAATGTATTATGAGGGATGAATTCAAATCCAATCCCAGAAATAATGAGTTTTGAAAGACTCTCCCTCAACTGGATACACCGGCTTTTAGCCAATTGACTCGCTTTTTTTTGAATTCTCGACTTTCGCTAAAGGTATTTGCCCCTATATTCTAACTTTATTTTAAAGCAAATGACATATTTTTTTAAAGTATCGTTGTAATCGTCTTCGCGGTGCGACCGCACCCGGCTCGAGTCGAGCGCTCTTCTTCTTCGACTTTTTTTTAAAGTATCGTTGTAATCGTCAGGACTCACTCTTTCTTTATAAGTCTGTAACTGTGATAATTTTTAAAATTTTAATCAAAATAATAACGTACATATGTATATGGTCGCATCGGCGAGTCTATTTTTTGTGAATATGGACGATGTTTTTTTATAAAAAAAGAAATAAATAGATTCATGAAACACTTTTATTTTTAAAAATGTTTGATGCACTTTTTACAAAAGTCATGTTTTAACAATGCTTTTTGAACTTTTTTCAACATTCTAAACACCAAGTATTATAAGAATGAAAAAACTATTGTAAAATCGAAGTAAATTTAAAATTTAGCTTTTTTGAAAACCTAGATTTTCACGAAGCAATAAAAATGTCTGCAATCACCACCAGTTTTATCTACGGAATCCCACACGCCACATCAACGTATTATATACATCAATTAATATTCAGTAGTTATATTACGTATATATATATATGAAAATGCAAAATAACCAGTTTTACTTTAGCCTCGTACATACACACACACATTGCTGCTCGTATTGTAGATAAAGCCGTGTTGTGTTGGCCCTACGCGTCGGGTTTACTTGGCGGTGCGACCGCACCCGGCTCGAGTCGAGCGCTCTTCTTCTTCGACTTTTTGTCCTTGCCCTCTGAAGAAACATTTTGGACATGTTTTATTTTAAAAAATAACCTTAAGACTGACCTCTCTTTGAGCTCTTCTTGTGTTTGCTCTTCTTACTCTTGGTCTTCTTCTTCTTACCGCCGACCTCATCCTCGCTTCCGCCGGACGTCGGCGCACCAGCCGCCGATGGATGAAGGCTGCAAATAAATATAATAATAATAAAAAATTAGTGCAGTTTATACGCTATAATTTTGGAAACAATTGTACTTTTTTATTCCAAATCGTTTGAAATAACCTGCGTTTGAAAATGCACCAGAAAGTCTTTTCGAATACCAAAATTTGCCGGGAACGAAGATGAACGAAACTTACTCGGATGCTGAAGTTAGAGATGTAGTCGAAGGAGGCTGCGCAGGAGCCGGAGTGCTTGTCTGGAGAACATCAATAATCGCTCTCGCTTCGCTGTCAGACGGACCCGCCCTGTGCTATAATCATTTTATTAATTTCACGTCTGTTTGGAGTCATTAACAAAAAATGGTCTAGCGGTATCCCTATGCGCTGAAACCTAGGAAAGAACCTTGTTGTCGAGCATTTTGTTGATCTTTGAACTCTTCAAAAATGCAGAAATAGGACTACCCGTCAAATTTGAGTTACACGAGAGAATTCAGAAAATACATTTGTACCGCCGAAAAAAACCATTAAGAAGTTAAGGCACTTTGAACTTACCGAAAAACTTTTCAACTTTTCAAAAATGCAGAAATACTAAATGTAGAAATATTCCCTAATAAAAATAACAGAAAAAATTATTTTTATTAAAAAAATTAAATTATACTCCCCCTGTGGATTTTCGAACTTTCGACAAGCAAAAAAATTGCAAATTAATCCAACCATGGCGGTGAACGTGGTGCCGGAAGCGACGTTTTGGGGTGGTGGTGCCGTCACACTTCCCACAGTTTGCTTTTGAACCTTGGCTGGCATAAGCGTGACGCTTTTCAAAGGCCTCGGCGATGCCAGCGTGCTAGCAGATTCTTTGGGTGCGGGCGACTGCTTCCCTTCCAAGCTCCTAACATCCGTCGACATGCCCTCCGCATTCGTAGCATCTGCACCCGCAATTTCCGTCAACTTAAAATGGGAAAATTAGAATCTTTTAGAAAATCGTTTGAAATTTGAGATAGTCCAATACTTGTCCTTTTTCGTACTTTTTATGAGATTTTTAATTTTGTCTACGCGTTTTACTATAATCACCCAAGGTAGACCAATTTAAGAGGGCAAGAGGTAGTGTTAAAAATCTTCGGGGTGATGCAAGGATTAAAATTAAAAAAACAACAAACATTCGTTTTGACATACTTATTTTATAAAAAGAATTCCGTGTTTTTACTTGTTCAAAAAAATTTCCCCAACGGCCCACGTGAGGGACGGGGGGAGGCCATGAGAAAGGCCCACGGCTTCTCCTCAGATTATCTTTTACAAATGCTGAGAAGGTTTTAATGCAAAAACTATTTTCGTACATTGGGGAAGGTTAAACATTCCATTTTAGAATGGACCAGAACAGATCAATTAGAATTTACCCGGCCGCGGAGGAGATACGCGATGACCAACGCCACTATTAGCAGCAAAATAGGCCACATTCTTTCTTTTACTTAGTTGATGTGTTTGTTGTTTAGTCGACGGAGCGTGGTGCAAAAATTGGCGGCCCAATTGATTGTGGCACGAAGAAAAGCAGAAAATTCAATACACCGCCGTTCCTAGCCTCATCAAAATCCACAAGTAGTTGTGGGTCGCACCTCGGCGCGGGAGACCCTACAAAGAAAACGGTAAAATACGCTCTTGACTGTCATCATCGTAATTTGAGAATGCGATGTCGATATTCTGCTGAAATAAAATACATCTCAGAACGATTTGCATGATTTTGATAAAGCTGGTTGATATTTTACTCGGCCGGGTGCAGTGGGAAAAAAGCGTCAACGTTGACGCGTCAACCCTTCCTCCGAAGGGGGGGGGGCTTTGAGTCAGAAAGCCGAAAAAAGGTCCTCCATACTGCACTCTTATTTGTTAACTAGTAAGTCACCCCAAATTGCTCCAAATAACCTTACCGACGCGTCGTCGGCCGACGTAGTTGTATGCGCTGAACAACAAAATGATAATTATTTTCAGCGGAAACGCAAACCCGTTATTTTTTGGGCCTATGAAGTTCGAAAAACCGGTACTTATTTACTTTGTCCCCCCTGACCATGGGAATTTTGGTCGAATTTTTTCTTCGAATTTTGCCTTAAAAATGTTGCCTTAATTTGAGATGCTGATTCCGAAAGTGATAAAAAAATTTGTTAGCTTACCAATTAGTAAAAACAATAAAAACAATCTAGTATTCCTTATTTATCTTAGATTCTTCCCAAATGCGTAGAGCGTCTATCACGAGTGCCGCGATTTTTGTGTTGGTTTGGATGTTATATGCGATGCACGGCAACTGCGATGTGCAGCACCTGCGATCGAGTCGTTCCGCAAACAATACCGATAATGTATCGTGTGACATTAGCGTGGGTGGACGACTCTCCTGCAGTGAGCTCACATCGTGCCCGTGTGAAAAGCTTCCGTCCGGATGCCGATCTTGTGCGCGACGTCCACCGCAGTGTCCATGCTCCGAGTTGAAGGGCTATGACTATAATGCAGAGAGGAAAGAAGAGCGTTTGTATACAATTATAATAGGATTAACGCTTTCGTAAGATTTTGATTTCTATGGGACCAGAGTTATTTATGAAGCTTGATCCGTTTTTGAAAAGTACAGGGTGTTAGGTTAAGAATTATTGTTGAATTGGCGAATGTGGCCACGACGGTTTTGCACATATCGTATGACATTCGAATGCTGGCGATGCACATGACATATAGCGATGATTCATGATATCCATTCAAATTTTTTCGGAAACGTAAAATTGGCAGTGCAGGGCGTTTCGGCGCCGCGACGTTTTGGCGCCATTTTTAATGTTTTTGCAAAATATTTTTTTTATCAAAAACAGTTTCATATATCTTATACAACCTCCCCCGAGGTTTAGCCTAAGGCTCAGGCTACGCATACTACCAGACTTATCTAATCGCCTAAGGCTCCGCATAGTACGGGACTAAATTACATAAAAAAAATTTACGTAAAATCGTTACATAAAACTGTTTTTGATAAAAAAAAATAGTTGGCGCCGAAACGTCCTGCTCCGCAAAATTGGCGCGCGACATGCGCTGATTACGCTTCCAAAATTTCATGAAGATCGGCTTAGCGGCTGAAAAGTTATTTCAATTCAAAAATGATAATTATCAACCTAGCACTTTACTTTCGGGACATTAAAGAAAATTACCTTTTCTTCCTCTTTATTATTTTCTACCTCTTTATTATTTTTTTTGTTTGGACCACTCAAATTGAAAAAAAAGCAGCGCGTAAATTGTTCAGTTTAAGTGAAAATTTGTTTTTTACGCTTAATATTGATCTTGGAATACTATTATAATATTGACCATTTCGGATTTGGTTGTAGATTGTTCCTGTGTTGCGTAATGCTCATTCCGGTTTGCGCTATTCTAATAGGTATACACTTGTGCCTCAAAAATCGCAACGAGCAATTCGAACGTGAAATGAACGCGCCGATGTATCAGCCGACCGTGTTTGTGGCATCGACTCCCGAGCAAGCACTTCTCCCCGTTGTGGCAGATAGAAATACTACCGGCTGATGTATATTAATGCGTAATTATGACGTCTATATGTTAGGATTTTATTAGAACTCCAATGTCGGAAATGCCAAAACTAATTGATAATATTGCATTTATAGTCGGAATTTTTATTTTTTACGCACGTACCTGAAATCAACTGTCTCGGCGCGACATTTTGGCGTTTTGTTTTCTGTGGTATTTTAAACACAATTTGAGATTTTACTTGAAAATTTGCAATTTTTCTTCACAACGAGCAACTTGACATGTGTGTCGACACGCAAAAATTTCAAATTGAATTTGAATTTCTTTTGAGTTCATGTCAATTTCATTCAAAATAAATTGCCAAATGTTCTGCTCGAGCCAACGTTTTTAAATTTTGTTTGCTGTTTTACTCACCCTTTGTGTCTGAACGTAATAACTAAATATGTATAATTTCGTGATTATCTGTAAATATTAAAGTTCTTGAATTTGGAGAAATTATGAGCCAAAGAGTCCATCAAATTTGTCCCATTGTTTGGTTTTTTTCCCCAGCTTTGGAAATATTAGTAACTCATACTATCGACCAATAAAAATGCTCATAGTAAAAAATCAGTGCTCCGTCCTTTGGTTTATTCAATGAAATTTTATTTTTAGATAATTGCTTTAAATTTTATTTTCGGAATAACATGAAAGTTTACAAATCTTTGAAGCTTTTACAGTTTGGCCCCCTCATATTCATTCATTTTTCATGTCAATTTTGGTTTTTTAATAAATTACGTTATGTATTTATTATTCGCATTAAAGAAATCAGTGCAAAAAGCTTTTGCGCGCGCTTTTTGCGCTTTTTTTTTTCACAAACGCGCAACTTTGACGTGCCGAAACAAAACCGATTAAGAAATCCGCTGGGCGAAAAAATTGCGCGACCATTGTGATCGTGTTTTGGGAATTTTTGGGCAAAACAAAAAATTCTCCTAAACTACATTTACTCGAGAATTTAAAAACACGCGCCGAAAATTCAGGATTTTTTGCTGCGTTTTCAGCTTAAATATGGGATTTTTGCCCGGTACAAAACGCCAACAATACATAATATGCAATTTATACTAGAAAAATCCAACACGTATATAATAATAAATAATAGTCTTTGAATACATACATATATCATAATAAATAAAAAAGATCAATTTCTCAATTTGTTTTACGCATTTTACACTAGAAATATTCAATATATGTATATATGGTAGGAAAATAAAATTTCATTTACGTAAGAGAAAATGGAAAACTTTTATTTTCCGCGTTGGAAAACGCAAAATTTTAGGCCAACAAACCGGAAATACAGATTTTTTTCAAATATATTTTTTGATTCCGAACACTAAATTTTGGAGACCAACCATCCTCCATTTATGCGAAATTTTCCGGAAAATGGTCCATTTTCTTCGTAAAATGGAAAACGGAAAATTTTAGGCCAAAAAAGCGGAATATAAAAGTTCTTTCCATTTTCCCTTACGTAAATGAAATTTTATTTTCCTGCCACCCCTCGTATGTATATAATAATGATAATAAAAAAAACTCGCCTCGCCTTCTAGACCTGGACAAACTTAACACAAGAGCTATCAAAAACGACCTCGTTCTTGTTTATAAATATATGAACGGCATGCTGGTATGTAACTCCAAACATAGGCCCAATTTTAAAAAAGCCTTATTCAAAAGAAATCGCCTCGAGTTTTATATACCCACACCCCGTACCAAGGCCAGAGAAAATTCTTTCTTTGTCCGTGCTGTCAAGCTTTTCACTTCGCTAAAGCCTGACATCATTCGATCCGCATCTGCCAATATATTTAGAAACAAAATTAAAAAATTAAAAATTGACAAACACTTTCTTGTCCAGCTTTAAACACAGTTAAATTGCCACCGGAGAGTCATATATCCTAATGTTTCCGATTGCTAATGCCTATGTTATTACTTATCTTACTATTGTTGTTGTTTTTTTTTCTCGCGTCCGTTCTTACGGCGTAATAAATTTAATTTAATTTAATAATAGTCTAATAGCCTTGACTATGCACATATATACAGGGTGACCAGAAAAAACCCGGACAAGTGTTTTTATCAATAATTTATTAATAAATGAAAATTCCATAAATAACAATGAATAACAACCAACATGGACCTTCAGCAATAATATACTCAGCCGGGTTTCAGTGGCCTCCTCCCGCGGCGATACACAGGTTCAAACGTGACTTGAAATTTTCGGCGATGGGCCGCAGGTCCTCCGGCGACAATCGGTCCCTTCTCGACGCAGCGATTGCTTTAGCGACTCCAAACTTTTTGGCGTGTAGCGCAGGCTCTGGCCTCCAAAATTGACCACACGCTGTAGTCCATCGGGTTGGATCCGGCGAGTAGGGCGGCCATTCCGACGCACGCGATGAAGTCCGGAAAATGGGTCCGGCACCAGTCCTGCGTCGTTTTTGCCTTGTGAGCCGGGGCGGAGTCCTG
>SAUE01003034.1:10597-27745 GCA_009724625.1 Deladenus siricidicola
TTTTCTATTGTGAATAGCTCGACCAGCATCAGACATCACATTAAATTTCGAGGCTCGGAAGCCAAGGATTTACAATTTTTAAAAATCAAAAACATCGAAAAACACGCTTCAAATAAGCTGTTTGGGAGATTGTGCATATCTCAGTCAGTTTTAGTCCAAAAAATCCCAAACTTCAGAAACATATTCACAATCGCCGCGCAAATCTTTGTGAAAAACGCATCAAAAATGCATACGGTCGAAATCTCATTTCCCTTCTTCTTTTCTCAATGAATTTGCTTGCGTTTGTTTTTTGTTTTTTCTTTAGATCAAGTTTATTTTTGAATTACGCAACAATGTCATCTATACGATATGTATGCGACAAGCAACTTATGAAACACAAACTTTATTACAGTATCACATTAAAATAATGATGAACGAGACAACAATTCAACACAAATTCAATAACTTTTAAACTTGTTGTTTGTTTGTTGACTGTAATAAATATTGTAATAAAGTTTGTTTCATAAGTTGCTTGTCGCATACATATCGTATAGATGACATTGTTATGGGGCGGGATTTTTTTTGAACCACCCTGTATAAAACAATAACAACTTCGAGATGCCCGCCTCAATCCAGCATTATATGTACAAGATGTTTGCCTATGAATTGCTAATTTATAGTAACTTTTTAACTGTTTCACGAGTAATAGGTTCTATCCAAATTTGTCAAAGCAATAAAAATATTTCAATAAAAAATATTTTAAGAAAAAATATTCTCAAGTAAACACTTTGTACCGTCGCAAATATTTTCGTTTAATATTATACATAGTTATGCTTGATAAAAGTCAAAATTAAAAAAAGAAAAGAAAAAATTACAGTTCGTGAGTCGTGAACATTGCTAACGATTGCGGCAAATTGAACCTCCTCCAATGAGCTTTCCAAAACCTTGAAGTCGGAGAGCTAAAAATTCCCGCTTTAATCAATTTCGGAATAGCTATAGAACAATTAAAAATAAATGAAAATAAACTAAAACAAAGCACGAACCTCGACGGAGGTGAGCATCTTCTTGAGGCGTTCCCGTATCTCCCAATTGGACACCGACTGACCCATTTGGCGAAGTTTGGGCAAGTTGACGGTGATGTTCACCTTGTAGATAGGCTTCAAGTAGAGGTCATTATACGTGAAAAACGGCACTAAATCGTCGTGCGGTGATCGTGAGAGTGGCACCATTTTGGAGTGTTTAACATTGAACGCCTAATAGATTTTTGTATAAAATTTTTTTGTAGAATTTGATAGTTAGAACAGCCTTTTAAAAATGAAATATGTTTATAAATAAAATATATTTTATAAAAATAGCTCCTAATCGATTTGCCATTTTTTAGATTTACAACATTTTGTGAGGAAAAAATCTGGAAATCAAATTGCACAAAAATTGTTTTCAAGTGGAAGCCCCACAAATTTCTCCAAAGGAATAGAAAAGAAAGCCGACTTTTTTTTCCAGGTGAGTCCGTCAAAATAACAGAATCATTAAAGAATGCTTTTATTTAATCACTCATCATGATGGCAAATACCGACAACAACGACAATAATCATAACAATAATAATACTGTTTGTGAATGTTTAAGAAAATTCCTGATGATCCTTTTTTTCCACCCCCACCCACTCAATAACCTGGAGGCGTAGCCAGAAATGGGGGGGGGGGGGCTCCAAAACCAAAAAAAATNTTCATTTTTTCATTTCAAGGAGGAAGGGCATTGCCCCACCTGCCCCCTTGGCTACGCCCCTGCAATTACCGTACACCAAATTATAATAACAAAAAAATATATCAAATATGAAAATAAAAATAAAAGAAATTCTGTCTTTTGAGAGAAAGAAATGGCTAGGTAAAACGCAAATGACTATGTATGGAATGTACTTTAAACAATATTTACATCAAATAAATGTCTTCAAAAAATATCTAATGAGACTGCTATCAAAATAATTTAATATGTATACATATATGTAGTTTATCCGAAAAAACCCTCAATTTTCTCAAAATTTGCCCTATTTTCAATGTTTTAAAAAAAAATTACGACTATATTCGACCGGTTCCTACGAAATATGGATAAGTCCCACACCACTGGCGCACATCTTGGATTTCGGAATGAAAGAGGTGAGCAACCAAAAAATTCACATTACATTATTCCGAATACTAGAGCGTGGGACAAGACCTAAAACTTTCAATTTTCACCTTAAAAAATCCCAAGGAGGGGGCACTCCTCAGTACGCGCCAGTGAGCCCGATTTTTTGCTCACTTTAGTTTGCACATTGACGTCGAGAGACAGAGAGGTGAGGAGGGAAATTGTCTCCGATGAAATTATTTTCAAATTTTCCCATATAAAAATTGAAATTTTGGCGATTGCCTCCCTGCGAAAAGCAAAAATTATTTTTCCTTCCACGAAAAATTCCCGGAAAAATCCCCTCTGCGTGCATATAAAAATAAACGACAAAATATCCTAAACTTTGAAAGAAAATAGAATGTCAATTGTTCGATAAAAAAGGAAAGAAAAGTTATATGTTTAAAGAAAGATATTGATGTTTTTAAAAAATAACAAAAAATGCATTGAAATGCCGTTAAATGATACGTTAATTCCGCTGATTTTGAATAAAGTCTAGCTCAAATGTGAGTAGAGGCGCTTTTGCAGTGGGCGATAACATGTCTGAAAACTTCTTTTTTATATATAAATTCCAATCATCAAGCTTTTAAAATAAATAAAAACCGTTAGCTAACCTTCAAGTATGGAGTACCACGGTAGCATGATGTTCGTGAGAAGAGCGTTCAGCGGTACGGTATCCGGCTTGTCGCGCAGAAACTGTAACGCCTGCCCGATACCCTTCATCGACCATGTGCTACTCGAGTTGGTTTTGCTGCTTATTAGGTCGTCTATAATTGAATGAATAAATAACAAAATTTAATTGAAATATAGCAATAAAAAATAACATAGTAACAAAAAAATATTATAATAGAAAATAATCTCTAGAACTCAAGCAAATTTTAGAACAAAACCATGCTACAAACTCATTTTGCCCAAAATTCAAATTACAAATTCTTTAATAAAAAATTACCTCCATTGACGCTTCTCGAGTCGGAGTGGTCACGCCTCTCGCAAACGCTGGCAGAATCGCTTTGCCAGCGACGGCTTCGTTGGCCGGCCGCCTGAAAGGGTAGGGAAGACGTGGCAGGACCGGGACCGGGCGTCATCGCGCCGCGCTTCATACCGTTGCTGGACGTGAACCAGGAACGGTTGAAGACGCTCGTGTCAGAAACGCGGCGTTGGTTGGGCGGATCCGTCTGCAATTTTGTTTGATAAATGCAAAAATTTTCAAAAAATACACCAACGTATACATAATATTGGTTTTGCTAAAAATTCCAAGTTTCTCGCAAAAATGTGGTAAGGGAAAATCCTCCCCCTAGCGATGATTCGAATACATAAAATTATTAAACAAATTAAAAAATGTCCCGTTCCAAACAATATTTAGTCTATAACTTTAAAATTTTTAATGTCTGGTTTGCAAAAAAAAAGAAGAAAAGCTGCATTGCCTGCCTTCCTACCAAGACAAAAGACAAATTGTTTAATTTTTTCTTTTTTCATCTAAAGGCATTCGCCCAAAAAATAAAATTCCGTAAGATGAAGATGCCTTACGAACAGAAAGCTTACGTCAAACGCCGACCGAAAATCGAAAGAGTCGGACATTGGCGTCTCGAATCCGCAGCTATCCGCCCGCGCGACCGCCATCTCGGCGCGACCACGGCCGCGCGGACCGCGCATTATGACAAATTCGTAGCAGCGCTTCGACGCGTTCGTCATCAACTTTTGCGCCCAATTCCACGTACCCGAATTCTGAATTAATTGAGCTAAGAAATTACCTCTTTTGACAATGTGCACATGACTTTATAACTTTATAATGTCTCATTCCTGCATTTACTATAATAATGGCCGTACCCTCGAATCGTACAACTTCTTCAAAATATCGTAGCGTATAGAGCCAAGAAAAAGTACAGCCTCCTTATTACGATACCGGTCGTGGGCCACCAATTCCACGCAAATACACTCTCCATCCGTCACGACCATGTCGTTAAATACCTGGAAATATATGTACATACATATATGTATGTAAACAAATACCAAGTGTTCAACAAAATAATAAAAAATTCACCAAACTACATATGCTTCTCAGTTCGGATGAATATGTACATAAACAAAATTACATTTTTTATGTTGTGATATACCAGGAAATTCAAAAAATATGAAAAAACCTCTTCAAAGAAAATTTTAAGATTTGGAATTTTTTAATGAAAATTCCTTGAAAGTTGCTGTTTTGGAGTGAAGAAATTTCCCGAAAAAGTCAAAAATACCTACACCAAAAACTCGTAATTACGAGCACTTTCCCATAATTCGTAACTCGTAATTACGAGGCAAAAAACTTCGTAATTTCGTAACTAATTATGTAATTACGCAGTCCTGGTTCGGATGAATACATAAACAAAGCTGAATGTTTTACCTGATCAAAATTGTCAATAGCAAAGTATATTCGCGGATAGGTGATCTCCTCGCATTCGCCCTTCACGTCCATTCGCCTGCGACTTGGCGACGGATAGACTCGCTACAAAATATAGTTCCCATTCATACATAGCTAGTCAACTCATATAGCCGCAAAATACCTGACAGTTTTTACGATGAATTTGCAAATTGTTCGGAGCAGATTTCGTGCAGACCGCGCAAGTCACATAATAATCCAGCTAAAACGAAAAAACAATAGTAAATAAAAAATTTTAAAAATTCATACTTGCTGCAAGACGAGATTTAAGCAAACCGTCTCCTCCCAATTCACGCAATTATCGCCCAAAATCGGCTTATTTCGACTTTGTCGTCGAAATACTTGCAAATGACTTCCCTAAACAATTAAAACATTAAAGATTAATTATATGTTTATAACCAATTAAAAACCTGTCTGAAAAAGAAGAAAACTGAAAAGGAAGAAGAAGCAAACCGCAGTTCCGATGTAGGCGACGGACGCGACCTTGTTGAGAGGCACGTACCACAACATATCGTCACTGTGCGCAATACACTCCGTTCGGGTACAATGCGCATTTCCCAATATGAACTCCGCAAATAGAAGACACCACTTGTGACTGAAGAGGCGATTCTCGAAATTTTCTGCTGAACAAAAATCAGTTCACAAAAATGTATTACAAAAAGGGAGAGAAAAAGATGGACATACCTGTCCAATTCGTCCCCCAAAATCAAAATTTTTTGCGCCAGCCAGCAACTTTCCTCTTTATTTAGCGTAACTTTTGCTTAAATAAAAAAATATTGAATTTTTACTTTATAATTTGTTGCGTAACCCTTCCCCTAGTTGCGCGGCATTGGAGGAGGCTTGGACAGGTATAACACGGACTAACAGCGAATAATGCCATTAACTAGGAATTATAATAACAAAAAATAACCATATGTCGCCTTCTTCTTCAGCAAATGCGCAATTTGTGCGAAAAGTTTTGTGATGCACTCACACTTCACGCTATTGCCGCCGAATTTGGCATATCTGGCCGGCGAGCTGGGAACGCTAGACGGCGCGTCGTTTGTGAGCGTTGATGGCGCCTTCATCATCTCACTAACATCGCATACCTCTAGCAACCTGGAAATATTGCTTAAAAATATTTTGTTCGCTAAATTTTTTCGTTCTCAGTGGCCAACCGGCGAAATTTGACTATTTTCTAAATTTCAGAACGGGTTTTTTCCTTTCTTGAGATTTATTTGCGCAACTTTTCAATGTTTTCTTCCAGAATTCGCCCACTTTCCTAGCCTAAGTAAGGAAAATTGCTAAATTTTCCATTAGATTTCAGCAGATTTGCAGCAAAAATATATTGATACTTCGCCAGAAATTTTCACTGCAAAGCGCGCCAGTTCAAAATTTTCATTCTCCTTTTATTTTTGGGGGAAAAAGTCAAATGTGAATTTCTCCGGAGAAAATGACAAATGTTCTCTTTTGGGCCCAAAAGACAATGTGCAAATGCGTTTTGTTGATTAGGTCGTCGAGGTCTTTCGGTTGTTAGGATCGGCTGTAGGATGTTTTTCCCATAGGCTACGTACATATATTTACGCACTTTACCATTGATCTTTGCTATTTATGCATGTGTATTATATAGCACTGCATTTGTCTTTACCCTATGTTTTTGTAATCAATTTGATTTATTCGGTCGAATTATAGCCCAATAACAGAATTAATCTTGTTTAACGCTGGCAAAAAAATAAATTTCTATAAGTTATTATAAAAAAATCTAATTTTTTATTAAGGCATGTCATGTGAATCATCCCGAGTGATTCATTTTTTTGTTTTCATGCACTAAAACAAAAGGACGACAAAAAAGAATGTCTGACCAAAAATCGAATAATGTTTTGGATTTTTCGTTTTTGGAATTAAAATGTGTTATTTTCAAGGATAAATATTCGAGAAATGGCCGAATCCGCCGGTGACGCCGACGACGAGATCAACATCGACGAGTTCGCGCAAACCAACGCCTACAATCCGCCCGCTCAACGCAGCGTTCAGGAAATTTTAGAGGCGGACAACAACGATGAAAGTCTGAAAAGGTTTTTTGAGGATGTTTTTGCTGAGCTAATATACCTAATAATTTTCGGTTTTAAAGGTACAAGGAGAAATTGCTGGAGGGCATTTCGCCCAACGAAATCGTCGTCGTCGAACCCGAAAATCCGCTTAACGTCATCATGAAAAAGCTGTCCGTCGTGGAGGACGGCGTAGTGAAGCGGTCAGTCGCCTTACCAGGTAGAATTTCGTTATTATTCAGGAGGTGATTATTGATCATTTGGGCCTTAATGTAAATTTTTTTTAATTTAAATAAATAAAAGTATTATCTATTTCTCCAATTTAAAAGATTTTGAGATTTTCAACGGCTTTAATTTATATATATGTATATGACATTATTTTTTATTCACTGAACTTGCCATTGAGGATGCACTGAACGATTTAACAAATTTAGCTAACGAGGAGTTTACGCTATCGATCAAGGAGGGATGTCAGTATAAAATTCAGTTCGAGTTCTACGTTCAGCGGGAAATCATCAACGGCCTCAACTACTTGCACAAAGTCGCACGTCTCGGCGTCGGAGGTGTGCAGAAGAATTTGATAATAATTTTTTGAAAATTATTTACTTTTAAAAAATTCGATATTTACGCTGGAAATTGGTGCTTTTTTTACAAATTTTTTTTATTGGTTGGTTTTAGTCACGAAAGAGTCGTATATGCTCGGCTCCTACGGACCGCGGAAGGAACTCTACGTGTACACATCGCCCGTGGAGGAAGCTCCTTCTGGTACATTTTTAATGATTTTTTATCTTTGCTATTTTTTATGTTATTTAAATTATCGATTTTTTTTAAATTTTCGCTGTAGGACTTCTCTTGAGCGGCGAATACCGTGCTTTTTTTATTTTTTGTTTTTTGTTGTTGTCGTATATATTTATTTTGTTTTTACTATCTTTTTTATTAAACTTATTTCCATAAACTCACCACTTTTTTACCTTTTCTCACGCATTCTTTACTCGTATACACACATTTTTCTTTCGCTGTAGGACTCCTTTCGCGCGGCAAATACCGCGTTCGGTCGCTGATCACGGACGACGATCGAAATCGATGGTTGGAGTGGGTTTGGTACATCGAAATCACAAAGGAATGGTGAATATTTTCTCCATTTTGTGCCGCTCAAAATATTTCGTCTTTTTGGTGCTATTTGTGCGGTTTTTTCCCGTCAACAAATTCTCAATTCATTTCTTCTTCTTCGTCTCTGCGACAATTTAAGCGCAATCACTTAAGTTAGAAAATACTTAAAGATCTCGTCCCAGCAGGGACGTAGCCAGCTGGGGCCTTGGCCCCTTGAGAAATGAAAATGTGAAGTACAATTTTTCATTTTTCCAAGTAATAGAAAAATTTGGTCTTGCCCCCCCCCCAAAATTTTTTTCTGTCTACACCTCTGCTTTAGAGAATTTATAGAAAGCCTAAAAATGTCTATGAATTTTTGATGCTTAGAATGAAAATTTCATTTTCAAAGTATTCACATTTTTGTAGATTTTTATCCCATTTTTGGGTGTTTTTTGTGAATAAAAATAGGCAAAGAACAAATCTTTTATTCCTTTTTCGACGTTCTAGACAATTTTTAGTCTATTTTCCATAAAAAATTCTGTACTTTTTTTTGCCAATTTTTGGCCTTAGTTTGGCCTTTCGAATTTTTATTATTAATATTTTTCAAATGGCAAATTATCGCTTTGCTTAAAATTATTAGCCTTTATTGCTTCTTTTTTATTGAACAATTTTTGTCGGTTATTCCGAAGAGAAAATCGAACTTTTGCAAAAATTTTTTGTTGTGGATAAAAATATTATACAAAAAGTTTTGGGAAATTTTTTTGAAGGTATTTTATGAAACATTTATGTTTTCACAGTTTATTAAAAACTCTTAAAAATGGCTCGAATTTCTTTCGGAATTATATTAGAAAAATCTGATATTGTAATGTTGCGATTATAATATTTATTCTTATTCCATTAATTTCACTTTTGTTTACGGCAATTTATTTGGATAAAGTTCTTATGCAAACTTTTTTATCATCAAAAATTCGGAGAAAAATAATACACAAAAAATGTTTGAGTCGGTATTCTCTTCTATTTCAAAGATTTTAAAGACGAAAAAGATTAAATGACCAAGTTCCCCTCTCTTTCCTCTCTCAGAAAGGGGAAAGCGAAAGGAAAAGTGCTTTTTGAAATCGACTCCCACGGGAATTGAAATTGACTCAAAAACAAACAAAAAAAAGTTGAAACAACAACAAAAAATAGTACAGATGTTGGTTGGCGGTGGGGAATGATGAGCGATAATCAGGGCAAAAAAAATTGCCGCCTTTTCCATTTTCGGGATTTTTTTTGCGGTTGAAAAATATATTCCCCTCATCCTTTTTTTGCTGCGGAATTAACTGCAATTTGTATGACGGGCGTTTAAATGTTTTCGCCCCAAAAAAACGCTTTTCATATTTTATATTCTGGGGGAATCGTTCCAAGATTTCGGATGGGATTACTGACAGAAATCCGTTGATTTGAAATCACTGCAAAAATCAAAAAACTTCTTTCCAAAAACCCCTGAAAAACCACCCCTTGACGAATTTTTTGATGTTTGAATTTTTTTGATAAAAACAGCTAAAATCCCAGTGGGAAAGGCCGAGAAGGAAGTATTTGTTTTGGGAATTATCGACGACATTCTGGGAAAATAAAAAATTTATCGAACAAATTCTCACCAAATTATGGACATCAAAACATGCAAAAATTTCTTAAAATAATCTTTTTGTACGAGAAAAGTGAGAAAAATGAACAAAACAAACACGTCGAGTATCAATTACTTTTAATCCGCATTTTTTGAATTTCTTTGCAGCAGAAATTCATAAATATCGTTCGCTATAAGTTTAAAAAATATCTGTTTGATTTGTTTTTCTCTCCATTATTCCCCCTCCTATGTATTTATCCTAACTACTAACTGGTGTGCTAAGTGCAAGAGGCGGATATTTGAGGACAAACCACACTGTACACATTGAAAAGTGCTTATTTTACTACATACATATGTATGCATATTATTGTCAAACCGTACACAAGATGCATAGAAATTTAGAGGAAGATAGCCGAAAAATGGAATAAAATTGAAAAATGCAAAAAAAAACAAATGAAACCACAACAAATTTGATATAACATTATCAATTGCTTCCAAAAACGTAATTTTTCTATAAAACACGTTGAAAATTTCTGTAAAATTTGGAAAGTTTTCTGGAATTATTGTAAAACTTGAGTATCACCGTAAACTTATTTGAGAGATTTTCTTTTTTTTTGATTGCACAAATTTTATAATGCCAAAAACCAAAGTTGCATTTTCTTCCTCTTATTTTATCCATATTTTACATATGCAAATTATCAGAAAATAACGAAATGCAACATAAAAATTATCAAAATTTTACAAAAAAAAACATTTTTGCGGAATATGTGCAAAAAACCCAATTTTTATCACAAAACATCTCAAAAAATGTTGGCGAGTGCGGCGGATAGCATTCCCGTCACGAACGCAATTATCGACCCCGTCATCATCATCATCGTCGTCGTCGTTGGCGTTCCGCCGCGAATGTTGGAAGTGCCGGCGGAGAGGACGTACTCGTTGGAGCGCGATCCCGTAAAGACGTCGAGCATCACGGGATCACCCTCGCCCACCTCATTCATTGGCCGTACGAGGAATTCGTATTGCACGTTAGCCTCGAGGCCTTTCACCTCATACGAATTGTTCGTGTCTAAAAACATCCCTCAATCAATTTTCAACGAAAAAGTTTGACTATATTTCGGCATGCGGATTGGTATTTCAGATACACTACATTTTCTAAATTGATTTGGCTGGACTTTGCTGCACCATAAAATCGTTTCTCCCCCATCCCCCTACCCACCATCCAACCAAGTTTTTCAATGAAAATTGTTCATTTCCCCAACACTGTTCTCGAAGAAGGGGAAAGAAATTCAGTCAGACTTCGGTAGAAGTTGGTGCTGCGGCGCTCCGTCACTTTCGGCAAAATGTCCGCAGTGTCGTCCTCGTCGCCCAACAACGCCAGCTGAATGCCGGTATTCGACTTGGGTATGTAGCTGACCGAATAGCTCAAGACCGGCAGATCGTCGACCTCGCGGTTTTCGGTGACGCGCAACACCACAGAAGTGTTGTAAACGTTCAATATTTCGACGAACGGCTGTTTCGGTGGCGCTAAATACGTATAATGTTTTCAGTTACTGTAGCCAAAATGTACTAAAAATACGTATTTAGAAGGGAATTTTTTCTATTAAAAAATTTTTTTTTGAATTATTTTTTACAATTAAAAATTTTTTAAAGAAAAAGATTTTTTTGCCAAAGTAAGTGAAAAGTTGCTGTTTTTTACTAAAAATTATCTGTTTGCATAAAATTTGAAAAAAAAAATGAAATCTCACCTGTCTTTTTGAGAATGAGAATCTGCTCGCCCCTGAGCTTTCCGTTCTTGGCGATGCAACGATAGCGACCGTAGTCGTCGTCCTCGACCGTAGTGATGCGTAGAGTGGCCATTTGGTTGACGATGTTCGTCGACACCTCATAGCGGTCGTGGTTGAAGATGATCTGATTGTTGCGGAAGAAGTCGAAGCGCTCCACGCGTGGGTTCGACGCCATCACCAGGCACGTTAGCGAAATGTTTTTGCCGGTGGCCGTGAACGTCTCCACTTCGGACATTTCGAATTCCGGCTTATCTGAAAGCCAAAGCCAACTTTTGCAATGTGACTACAGTGACAACAGTGAATGTGACTTGAATGCGCAAATGAATTCAAACAAATTTCCGGATTCATCCTCAGGCTCAAGTGGAAATCCGACTTTGGTTCTGCGTGGAATTGGGAGATTTATTTGGATACAGTAGCTATCTTTTCTTACTCGTAAAGGAACCAAATATGTGAAAAATAAAAACAGAATTTTCAAAATACGCGCAAAACCAAAGTGAGAATTCCAGTTTTCGTATGGATCATAACTCCATATATATATGTGCCACTTCTCCCAATTGCGCCACCCCGCTCACTATTCCCCTGCGCCACCTCACCTTCCCACCCCGAAACAAACGTGCGCCACCTTTGGCCAAACGGCTATGCCACGCGTAACCCGGATTCAAGTCAGCGCACCGGTGGCAAATATTTTGGACGTTAAGGGAATAGAGCATATACATACATGTACATATATGTAAACGTAATAATCGAAATCGTCAATAAACTTACAGTACACGTCGACGGTGAGTTTGTGCTCGTCGGCTGTGGTGGTGTTGAATTGGTCGACCATATTCACTTTTTGCACCGCCAAACACTTGAACACCAATCCCTGGTGCTCTTTTGTCAGCTTCGGTATCGTAACCTGGTTGTCGATTACGGTATATCCCGAGTCTGCAATAAGAATTTTTTTTATTTTATTTGAATGTATTCTCAAATTATGTAAGTAAATTTCAAATTTTTTCCATTAAGCGCCAAACGATATGTATGTATTGCCCAAAATTGGGTACAAACCCTGAATGGATTGGCCGTTGGCGTCGGCGATCTCGATGGTGGGCTCGGGCTCGCCGCGCGCGCCGCAGTCAACGGTCAGCGGCTCGTCGAGAGTGCCGCCCACCACATTCCCAGGCGTATTCCAGACAATGTTGCCTAAAAAAAGGGTGAAGTCGATCGATGTTTATATAAAATTTTTTTTCGATAATTAGACCAATGGCTATTGTAAGATTGATCTGGGGATCTGGGTAAGCCATGTACATATTAGTGTATGTATTAGTTAAGTGAAAAAGCAAACTCACTGATGACTTTGATGAAAATGTTTCGCTCGACAAATCCGCCGCTTTCCAATTGCACGCGACATTTGTACTCGCCAGTGTCGTGCTTTTTTATGCTCGTGAAAATCAACTTTTTCTCGTTTCGTTGCGAATTTGAAAGAACCGCCACGCTGAAAGCAAATCGCTACGGTAGAGTTTGCCCCTACGGTAAAATGTTTCATTGCAGCAAAATTAATTTTCTTTTCCTTTCCTCCATCTCCCTTCCATCTTTCCCTTTCATTTTCTCTTTTTAGCGTTTCCTTCCCTTCCCCCAACTTCACACTTCCTGCATGCATTCATCTCTGTACGATGGTGGTGGGTGTGTGTGTGTGTGTGTGTGTGTGTGTGTGTGTGGGTGGCCGTTGAACTTGACTACTATAATTGTAACTTGAACACTTTTGGAATCCTCAAATATCTAAAAATGTATCCAATTTGGGTGAAACAAAAGCAAAAATGGATTCAAAATGCATTCGAATTAAATCCAAATTGAATACATTTAAAAAAGACTTCAATGCGATGCAAATTGAAGTTTTTGCAACAATTGCGGCCCGCCGATTGCGGCGCGAACATTTGCGGACGACAATTGCGGCCCAAAAACAAACTGATCACAAATCAGTTACAACCAGGGCTGTCATTTTTTGAATCATGAATCACGGCTTGAATCATGATTCAAATGACTCATATGATTCAAATGATTCAAGTGATTCAAATGAATCATTTGTCGAAATCACTTTAGGAAAATGAATTTTCGACTGGAATATAAAAATATCACACAAGATTATATATTTGTAGAGAATTATTATCAACTTTTAATCAAAAATTTTGATTGCCGTTGAAATTTGCTCTATTTTAGGAAATGATTCATTTGAATCATGATTCAAATGAGTTGAATCATCGAAGACGACTCATGATTCATCCGTGATTCAAGCCACAGCCCTGGTTACAACTTTTTAACTGACAATAAAAATTGACTTTATATACACAAATGAAGACTACTTTAATAAAATAGTCTGATATTTTTAAAAGCAGACCTTTGATAATTCATTATCGTTCCTAGGGCTCTCCCTACTAAGAGACTCGCCTAAGGCTCAGGCTCACAGAACTTGACTACTCGCCTAAGGCTCAGCCATTTTTTGCCATTTTGTTAATAAATAATGAAAAGAATTGAATATCTTTTTAATAAAAGAACAATTTGGGCTACAATTGTCAGGACCGCAATCGGCGGGCCGCAATTGTCGCAACACAGGGGATTTTGGCAATCAATCAAGTTACAACACTATTTTTCGCCCCTTTTTGCAGTGTTTCCACGAAAAATTAATTTTAGAACGTGAAGTGGACTTCATTTTATCGAAAAAAATAAAGCGGCTTCACTTTATTTTAATGACCCGCACCTGGTCCGAACGTAAAGTAAGAGTGAAGTCGAACTCCAGCAGTGTTTCCAAATTTTGGCTAAAGTTAAATTTCGACTTTCCCGCGCTTTTTTCTATCGCAAACAGCACTCCGATATTTGGGTTTTGAGCATTTTTGATTACACAGATCAACATAATTTTTAATGGGCTATCCGCTGACATATCGATTGTCCACATTGATGGGTTACTCGGGCAATCCAGAAAAGCGCGGGAAAGTCGAAATTTAACTTTAGCCAAAATTTGGAAACACTGAACTCCAGTTCTTTGTTAGAGGAGGAAAAATGTTGCTAGAAATCGAAAACATTCGTGCCAGGACCAACATTATTTATATTTCAATTCGCTCGACTTAATTTTCGTTTACGTTAACTGGCAAATTTAATTTCTCCACTTTATTTTTTCAAGTAAAGTGAAGTTCACTTCACTTACCATTTTATGGTAAAGACTTAGTTAATTTGGAAACACTGCATTTTTGTTATTTTTTGCGATTTTTCACTTAGTTTTGCCAATTTGTTTGCCAATTGAATCCCAAGATCTTGGGGATTCAAGTCACAGACAGACAGCAAGCACTACGTTGAAGATGAAGTTGGCTGGAAACCTGCTGGAGGAGGAGATGACTTCGCCGTTCTCATTGATCCACTGGATGGCGTGCGGGCCGTTCGCGTCGCCGCCGTTGTAGTGGCACGCGACCACGAAGCGCTCGTCGCCCGACTTGGCCAGGTAGATCGAGCGGTTCTTCTCCTGGCCCGGCGGGTCGAACGACAAATCTGCAAAATAATGGCCTTCTCTTACCAGTGGCGTATTTGGTACGAGGAGTGGAGGTGGTCAACGCGATCACACCCTCCCCGTTCAGAAAAATTAGAAAAATTTCCGAATTTTTAAGTAAATCGGAGGTAAAAAGTGTAATTTTTGGATTTTGCACCCTCAAATTCACAAAATTTAATGAAAATTTTTTACATCTTTTTTCAAAATCATTGTCATATTCAATATTTTTTGAATCGTTAAAAGAATTAAAAATAAATGAGAGAGAGAAAATATTCAAATTGTTCAAAAAATCAAAAAATAGTCAAAATTTCGAGAGAAAAATGACTCAAATCCTTTCAAAACCTCCAGCCACTTACGTCTCTCATTCGCGGATACGGTAGTGAAGTGAGCGATGAAAAATGCCACAGAAATTAGACAAAATAACTTCAACATTTTTGTGCTGTGCTAAAATTTATATTTATATTTATATTTAAAATACTATGTATGTATGTATGTATGTATGTATGTATGTATGTATGTATGTATGTATGTATGTATGTATGTATCATGTGTGCGTGTACCAGGGCTGGGCGTAATTACGAACTACGAAAAAGTGCCCGTAATTACGGTTTTTTGGTGTAAGTATTTTCGACTTTTTCTGAAAAAATTTCGTTACAAAATCCTTCAGAAATTCATGAAAAATTGTAGAATTCCTCGAAAATTTTTTCAAATTTTTCTCTAGAAATGCCTTTTTTCTTGTTTTCAGGGGAATATTAAAAATTGTATTTTTTTTTTGCTAAATTTTTTGATAGTCAGTTACGAAATTACAAATTATGAATTACGAAAATTATTTCGAATTACGAAATTACGAATTTCGTAATTCGAAAATATTTTTTCGTAATTACGCCCAGCCCTGGCGTGTACACATATATATGTATGTGTGTGTTGCTGGATAATATAATTTGAAACTCTAAAAATAAAAAGAAATCAATGGTAAATTTTAATTAAAAAATTGAAAAAACGCAAAAAAATGATCACTGAAAACTCAAATGTTTTTCATAATAAAATAAAAAATTTTATAAAATGAGTGAACAAATCAAAAAAAAGAATTTTTTTGAACTTTTATTTATTTACTCAGCCATATTCAATTTTAAATCCGCTAAAAATGAACCTCGAAAAAATAATTCTACCTTCATGGTAAAGGGAAAGAGAAAGAGCATGTTAGAGAAAAATAGATACAAATACAAAAAACATTTTAAAAAATGTGTCAGAAAGAAAGGAAGAGAATAAGACAGACACAGAGAAATGTGTAGACAGTGTGAAAGAGGCTCGAGAAATAAGGCTCAAACCAAAGAAAAAAAGACTCGGGCAGAGAAAGAATGAGCGATACTAGAGAGAGTGAAAGAGAGAGAGAGTGGAAGAGAGAGTGGAAGAGAGAGAGAGAGTGAAAGAGAGAGAGAGAGAGAGAGATACAAATATGCCTAATATGGAGACCGAGAGAAAAAAGAGAGATATAAAGAAAAAAGAGTGAAACGATGAAAGATAAATTGAAAGTGTGAGAGCGAGAGAGAAAAAGGAAAAGAGTGAGAGCGAGAGAGAAAAAGGGAAAAAGAAAAGAAAGAAAAAAAGAAAGATAAGAAAGAAAACGAAAGAGAAATTAAAAATGAGAGAGAGAGAGAGCACAAAAGCATTCCAAAAAAAAGAGAAAACCAGAGAAAGAGAGTATGAGAGAGAAATATGTTTAGTATGCCGTCGACCAATGCGCATTCATGATACACATATGCCTAATATGCATACATATGCATTGCATATGTATGACAAAAATCGTTGAATATTCCCTCCAAAAAGGCGAAAGAAAAATAATTTAATTAAGAAAATCCGGAAATTAATAATAAATTTTTGACACGAAAAAAAAACTTTTTTTGTCCATAAAATTGACACAACAATTCGAAGAAACATGTGCGGCCGAAGAAATTCCGAAAATTCGCTATAATATTTCTGGCCAAATGATTTATTATTTCTTCTCTTCTTTGACCGGCGAAATTTCCTTTGACATTTGTGAGAAAATCATTCTCAACCCGTGCATTCTCACTCATATCATTCACTCATATTCACTCATATCATTCACTCATATTCACTCATATCATTCATTCACTGAGGCTATATTCGCTGCTGAGAGATAAAACGAAATAAATAAAATTATCAATTTTTTGGCTGGCCTCCGCACAAATAAAATTAATGAACTTTGCGAAAAGAAAGATTAAAATACTACGAAACAATCGCAAATTGAATAAAATTTATTAATTTCTGCGGGGGAAAAGGCGCAAATTCGCCAGGCGGACCGCCAGGCAATCGATGGATCGATCGATGACGATTCCCAAGGCATAGCCGCGGGAAGCGAAGCCCCTTTTTTTCGTCGTGGTGGTATTGAGTGAATTGTTTGTTTTTTGAGTTTTTATTCTCAAAAATTTGATTTCTTCCCTTCCCCTCTTCAAAGAAGACAACAACTTCCCAGCAGCCAAAAAAAAAACCAAAAATATCCCACGGACAGTGCCGTCGCCGGGAAGTTTCCATTTGGGATAGATTCAACCAGCGG
>SAUE01003034.1:51758-61873 GCA_009724625.1 Deladenus siricidicola
TCTTCAACCTCTTTACTACTCAAAAAAGCAAACAATTAAGCAAAATAATGCAAAAAGGGGTCGTCGGTCGGAGTCACTTGGCATTCGAATGTGGGGAGGGAGGGTGAGGATTGAAAATGTGCCTCTCGCGAAATTTTTTCCGTGAATAATCATGATTATTCCTCATTGAATAAAGCAACATTCATTAATCGACTACATATGTACATGTATGTACATATGTAATTATATTGTGTATATAAAAAATGAAAAACAAAAAAAAACCACACGAAAATTATAATTATTACTTTTTTAAACGGTCAATTTTCCGGCAAAAAAAAACTAATAAAAAGATGATGAAGATGAAGATGGTGATGATGTTAGGTAATATGGCTTTGCCTGATATGAAATGATATACCCCAATCATAATCTATCATGTGTATTATGGAGAGGAGAAAAAATAGCATATCATAAGCGAAGCAAAAAAAGATTTTTTTTTTGCACAATAGATGAATGCAAAATGAGAATAAATTTTTTGGAGATAATTTTTCTCACGCTTTCACTTCTTCTTCTTCAGCTTTCGGCTTTTCTCATCTGCAATACACTTTTAGCCGCCGTAGCCACAGCAGCTCACACACACACACACAAACACACTCACACACACAGCTAAACTTTACTAGTAGTTCTTCACAATTTACGTAAATACGCATTTTATTTTATTTTTGTGTGGAGAATTTTTTTCCGACATTAATTTATTGGATTAAGCTCATCGGCTTTTTCACCCCCTCTCCTCTTTATCCATTCATTACTCACTTGAGAGAGGCCTCCACTCAATCCTTTAAGCAAAAAAAACACTCAATTTCAGGCAAAATTCCTTCAGAGATGATCACACATATCATATCATCTCTTTCTTCTTCGCCCATCTCACAGCCTCGTCCATTTCGTTTGTTTCGTTTCGTCTGATGACTTTCGTCCTCAAACCACTTCTCTTCTGGCATCTTCTGTTCAGTTCCTTCTTTCGAGATAGTGTGGTCCTCCTCTCCCTTTTCTATATTTTCTCTGTAACTCTCTGTAACGTTCCGCCGTTGTGTATCGCTTCTCTCTCCCAGTCACTTGTCCACTCGAACTCTCCTCACTCTCCCCGCACACACACACAAACCACTCAAACAGCTAGGAAAAAGGCGTATTATAATGCACACAATTCGTTTAACCTGTCCGCCGCTGCTAAAAGCCAGCCAGCTCATTATATACATATTATATGACCAGCTTTTTTCGCCTTAAACCATGTGGCCCACACGACTTGGTTATGATAAAAAGCCTGTTATCCCGCCATTTTCAGGCCGAATTTTTTTGAAAAAGTGAGAAAATTATTACATGTACATATGATATGAAATTTGAGCATGAAAGTGAGTTGTACCCTTNATCCCATGCAAAAGACTGGCCGTTGTCTATGCTATTGTTGCCTGGCGTTGGCTTAGGCAAGTTTTTAGTACAATGTGTCCCAAACTTGTAAAAAAACACTCAATTTTTATCTGCCAGTCGGCTGGCCGGTAGTTTGCATAATTTAAAAGTACCTCTTTATCTATCGCTTTTCTCTGCTCTAAACGGCGAACAGAGATTAATGTCTGAGCAGCGGAGGGCAGCACTTTGAGGAAAGCAGAGAAAAAGGGCATTTCTCTCAGCTTACCCGTCGGGAAAGGCATCGATAAACATCACAGAAATGGCATTATTCATCATCATTACTCGCTGGCCATCATTTCTTCTTCCCGAGTCTCCCTCCTATCATACATAAAATGCTTATTGCCCCCCCCCACCCACCAATAAAAAAGTGGCACATTTATTGCGAAACGTATTCATCGGGATTCAAAGAAGGTGTCAAACAAAAATTATGATAAAATCATTTTTGAACTCTTCAAAGACGATAAAAATTAAAAAATTGTCTTTTTCTTGTTTTGGGCTTTTTTGGTTGTTTTTGATTGATTGAAAAATTGGATTGGACGATTATTGTCGAATAGGCTGTGAAAATATACGCTTTCGGAAAACAAAAGTGGTGGTTTTTGAGCAACCGCGTGAAACTTTCTGAGCAAACGCTCGGAATTTATAAGTTCTTTCACGCATTTTTTTGCTTGACAATAGTTTTGAACACAAAAATATTTTCCCACACCTACTGGCATAATCGGCACAAACAATGCCGCCGATATATAAAGCAAAAATTTCGCAAAAAAATTCATTCAAAACAAAAAACAAATTCGTTATTCCATTATTCTCTCGAAGCAAAAAAACTATTCTGAGGTGATATCGAGAGGTAAACCATATAACAGTGAAAAACAAACTCGACAGCCAAAGCAGCCAACGCAAAATAACTCACTCAGACGGCTCTCGTTGACCGTTTTTATTTGCATATATTAAAAAACTTCGTACGACTTTGCCACTCATAATAACTATACCGAATCCATCCGTATACATATGTTTCGTGGGTCTTCTTAGCTTCTTTGACTGTATTATACCTAGCATTCATGGGATCCTTGCAGATTTCGGTGTGCAAGCAAAACGCAGAATTGCGAACTTTAAATCTGTAAACGTTCTCTAGACCCCTAGACCGGTGGCGTATTTAATCGGAGGTAAAAATTGAAATTTTTGGATACTTGCAAAATTTAATGTAAAATTTTTGGTCGCCCCCCAGTACCGAAATCCTAGATAACCTATTTCCCAGTCATCAAATGTTTTGTGAGAAAGCATCACATTTTATTCGTTCTTGATCAGGATTGTGTATTAAAAGTTCTTAAGCTGGACTAGTAGGAAAAAATTTAAAAACAAAAAGAATGCCCACTGAAAATCAATTCACCAAAAAATTTCTTATTTTTATTAATCCACCCGCGCTTACTCACTTTCACTCACATTTTGTATATATTTATATTTTATGCCGTGGATTAAATTTGATGAAATTGATATCCCACTTTCACCCTCCACTCCTCCTTGACTAAGGTCAGCCACTCGCTTCTCTATCTCAACCTCTCGACCGAGAATATGTGCTCTTTCTCACTCCGACGCCTCGTCGTTCACCGCCATCTAGCTCGGTGTATTACGCCCTCCACCTCACTCCCTCCTCGCCCAAAGTAATGGCACAAATAGCCTAAGAAAATGCAAAAATAATTGAAGCGAACAAATGAGCACAAAAATTCCAACGCCAAGTAAAAGAAATCGGCAAACAAATTCAATGAATTTTTGCCCTTTGGCAGCGGCGGACTTCCCGAGAATAAATTTTATAAGCAGCGCACTTTGTCGAATTGAAATTTCGCCAAAAACAAAACGAGAAATTCATTTCCCCCAAATTTCATTTCGTCGTTTCTTTGAAAATTAGGTAAAATTCCGGCTCAAAATATCAGATTTTTGGTGGGAAAAAGGAGAAATTCCCCCTAATCATGCGCTCAAATTTGCATATATGTGTAGAAATTGTTAAGTTCTTGACTTCTAAGAGAACTTTTGGCTAACAAAAAAGAAACGCTTTTGAAAGATAGCTTAGTCAAAAATCTGTCAGTCAGTAGGGTTTTGGAATGGGGGGAGGAGGGGAGTAACCAAAAAATTTTAATTAAATTTGTTGGCAAAGGCTTCAATTTACCCCGATTTACTTTTAAAAAACCCTATAATTTTCTATGTGGTATGACCCCCCAGACCCCCCCCCCAAACAACGGCACTCAACCTAAATGTACACTGGATTAAGAACGGGATTACACCATTTACAGACTGTAAATCCTGTTCTTCCAAATAATTTAAATTGAGTAAAAATTGAAAAGAAATGTGTACCCGAACAAAAAATATCCTTGCTTGCTTCATTGGTTTATTATCGCCGCCAATAAACAATTCACAACTGTTAATTACATAATATATTCAAAGGGACAGGGACGAGCGCGAATAAGCAAAAACAAAATATATTTAAAAATCTTAAAATTGTTAACAGTTTGCTTGTACATAACTTGAATCCGAAAATTTTGCACCAATTCATCATCGCCGCATCCCTTACCCAATACCTTACATTTATTATTACAAATATTATTTTTTCCTGCTAATAAATGACCAATACATTTTTGTTTTTATATTTTAAGGGAGGGACCAAAAGCGAAAAAAGTTTGGAATTCAATCTTATCCGCCCCCCGCTCCCGTCAATATCCAACCCACTCTAACCGCCCGAAATATTATACATATACAACCAACGACCGACTTTTTTTATTGACGATGTGATATGATGGAGACAGAGGGAGATCGGTTGGATGATGATGCTCAATTTTTGACGGCGCAGAGACAGCGGCCCGAGCCCGGCTCCATGTCGTAGTGGCGGGACGGAGCGCCGATGGACAACAGCGGCAAAACCATCACCGGCAGCACGGCGTGCTTGTTGCGGAACGCGTTGCTAGCGTCGATCTCATCTGCACTCACCTAAACACGAAATGCCAGAAATGCCACAGCTTTTTGAATCCGAGTCGTAGCCAGAAAAAAATTTCGGGGGAGGGGGGCATAACCAAAATTGTTTTATTACTGGAGGGGCGTGACCCCACCTAGCCCTCTGGCCACGCCTATTTTGAACATAAAATTAAAATAACACAAACCGCACAATTGAATAAAATGGTAATCTTCACCTGAAACATTTAGCAAATGAATTCGATATGATTCAAAGATAATTTTAAGTTTCCGGTAAGATCGGAAATTCCAAAATTAGGCTAGCACTAACTAAAAATAATTTTAAAAATTTGTTTGCTTTCCAAAAAAATCGTTTTGGTCATTTGAAGATTAACATTTGAAGGAAAATGGTTTCTCATCCTAGCAATATTTTAAATCAAAAACTAACTGTAGCCGTCACGAGAATCAGCTTGTCGGCCTTCGCCATGCCGTTATGACGGTAGACGCTGAATTTCGCGCTTTTTCCCGGCTCAACGAACGTGTAGACGGGATTGACGCGGTACAAGTCCACGTCCGAGCACTTCACCTTAATCGCCAGACGCATCGCGCTGTTGTTCATCACCGCCATGGTCTTCTCGCCGCCAGTGGCCGGAAAGCGCAAATCCAACGGCTCCATCGTTACCTCACGAAGCTCTGAAAAGTGTTCTTAAGTAACTTCAAAATTTACATTATAACAAGTATATCTCAAACCGGAAAAGTTATGACCAATTTATCGCCGATTATCAAAGAATAACAACAAAATTTTGGTGAATGAAAAACGGAAAGTAACGTACCAGTCGGCTGCTGAATAGTCGAAAGCTGAGTTCCCTAAAATTCAATAACATAAAATAGCCGATTAAAATAGCAATAAAAGACCTTCGATCCTCAAGAAATTTTAACAGAACGAAAAAAGTGCCCACCGTCGACTTCAGCGCACCGCTACCCGAGCCCGCCTTTCGCGAAGCGGTCGATTCCGCGGCACCAGCCACCTTTGAGCCGACCGCTCTGGTCTTAGAGCGCGAACTCTTCTTGGATTCGCTGCGCTTCGAAGAAGATTTTTTGCTAGATGAGCTTTTGCTACGTTTGCTCTTGTTAGAGCCGCTGGCCTTCTTTGACTTCGACGAGACGGCAACACCCTTGGAAGGCGCTTGACGGCTCTTGGCGCCGAGCTTCGACTTGGAGCTCTTGCTCGACTTCGACGAAGACGTACCGCCGGGACGGCGGCTCTTTGACTTGGACTTCGACGATGCTGTAATAAATCTTGTTCAACCAACCAATTCGAACGAAGCCACTACTTACTTAATCCACAGAACAATCAAAAAAACCTGCAGCTGAGCCACCATGCTTTCGCTTGCTGGATGCGGAAGCGCCAGCGCGCTTTTGACGACGAGCGGCCGCTTCCTTCGCACTAACTCTCAGACGATTGTCACCGCAACCAATGACTACCGCCACCAGAGAAGCCAACGGTGCCGCAACGCCAAACGCCAAAATAGCAACGGTGCTCTCCAGGCTTTGATCCATCGTCAAGTTTGTCCCTTTTTACTTTGTTAGAATCGAGAGTCACAGAAGTTTTCTGAAAACTAGTTGGTTAATTTTTGGATTACACTACAAACCTGGCTCCATTCACCAAATTCGTATTGAGAAAAGATGGGATGATCTGCCATAAATCTTGAAGTTTCCCCCAGTCTGAAACCCTCACGGAACTAAGTAAACCAGAGGCGAGCCCAAACTTCCCCACGAAACCGAGAACTTATAAATAAGAAAGAAACCAACCGGACAAGAAGCGAACTTCGAACACTAATGCACGCCACGTGACTGATACGGAAGTTAGAAAAGTTGGCCAACGAGAACTTTTCGCGCAACGTTACGCGAATTTTGTTCTGTCATTCCCATTAACATTTTTGTTCACTTTTTAAGGTAAATTCAAATAAATATATTCGGAATGCCAAGTCATAAAAGCACGAAAACGCTTATTTTCAAATGCAAATTGATGAGCTCTTTTGCATTTTTCAGTGTTTCCAAATGAAATAAATTTTCACCATGAAATCGAAAGTGCACAGGTGTTCCAAACCATGCGAGGTCATCTGCTAAAAAACCTCAGGTGGGGCATCTCCTAAAAAACCTCAGTGCGTCATCTCCTAAAAAACCTCAGGTGCGTCATCTCCTAAAAAACCTCAATGCGCCATCTCCTAAAAAACCTCAAATTTTTAAAAAGCTACTGTAAAATTCCAAATATGAATTTTAAGTTGGAGTTATTGTTAATTTATTTAGTATTTCCAGCAGCAGGTTGGATTCCAGCAGCAGGTGTGACCCATTTTCTAACTTTTTGAATTTTTCCCATTTGGTGCGAATGGTTGAAAATTGCCTCATAGGCAAGGCCAATCTTATCGGAAAGGCGAGGATCTTTGTCAGGAGTGCTTGGAGTGCTCGTTCTTGGTTTTCCCGGTCCTGTCAGCACATGTGTCGCTGAGATCAAAATCGTCAACATCACTGCTAGCCAGGGGTGTAACGAAAGTAAATTTGAAATTCCGAAAATCGAAAGAGATTTGAAATACCGAAAATCGAAAACCGAAAATTTGAAAAATCAATTTCCGAAAATCGAAAGAAAAAAATCGCCGAAAATCGAAAGAAAAATTTTACCGAAAATCGAAAATTTTGTAAAAATTTAGCAATTTTTTTTCTATTTTTCTTTTATATTTTAGATATATTTTTCAAAAAACCAGGAATAAAGTTATTTACAATTTATGCAGTAATGCTTTTAAATATCAACCAAAATGTTGTATAACACACAACTTGAGCTCTGTGGCTTAATGGTTAATATCTACTTGGACCCTTTTTAGTGTGCAAGTTCGGTTCCTCAACAAGACGATTGTTTTTTTTCGATTCGATTTTTGTTATTAGGTTTTTGTATAATAAAAAAAACTGATAATAAGTAAGCCAGTTATATATATTTATTTAAATATATAGACGTATGAAAGAAGAAAACTGATTTGACATCAGAAAGAATATGTAGAAGAAATTAAATAAGCGAGCGCAAAATTTTGCTTAAATTTTGATCAAATACAAGTCAAAAAAGTCATTTTTTTGGAGTTAAAAAATAAGCAAATTTCGGAAAATTTTCGATTTTCGGCACTTTTTACCGAAAATCGAAAGAGATTTGAAATTCCGAAAATCGAAAACCGAAAGAAAGAAAAGCCGAAAATCAAAAACCGAAAATGTTTGCACCCCTGGTATGTATCAGGGGTGTAACGAAAGTAACGAAAGTAGATTCCAGCAGCAGGTGTGACACATTTTCTAACTTTGAATTTTTCCGATTTGGTGCGAATGGTTGAAAACTGCCTCATAGGCAATGTCAATCTTATCGGAAAGTTCCCGAGACGATTGGCGAGGATCTTTGTCAGGAGTGCATGAATATTGTCGTTCTTGGTTTTCCCGGGCCTGCCGGCATATATATGTCGCTGAGATCAAAATCGTCAACACCACTGCTAGCAGACATGTACAATGTACAGATGCGGCTTGATCACCAAATACACCACAAATGTTTTAGCGGCATTTGTCGCCTGGCTTCCACAGTGAAACTCGAAGATACATACAAGAACGAATAACGAATTTTTTAAATCATATTTAAGTAAACAAAAATGTTTTTTTACAAAGTGACCTCTACATAAATGACAATAAAATTTTTGTCTTTTGAGCAACAAAAAAATTTTTTTCTCGACTTAATATTTTTTGCTTTTTCATTTGTTTTCAAATACAATGGATATAATTGTATAGAAGACACGAATGTAATCAAATTTGCAAAGGAAATAAATTCAGCTTACAAGCTTTCGGATGCATAAAAATTTCTTAAAATTTAAAATGCAAAATTTTTAAAGTAACTTTTTAAAAATTTGAGGTTTTTAGGAGATGGCGCACTGACGTTTTTTAGGAGATGACGCACCTGAGGTTTTTTAGGAAACGCCCCACCTGAGGTTTTTTAGGAGATGACATAGCACCGTTCCAAACAATAATTCAAAAAATGAAATTTGCAAAAAAATGTATTGAAAAATAGGCGGACCTGATTGGCGAAATGCTTGCGTATTTTCAAACGCTTTATGAATTTCTTTTTAATTCACGCTGACTCAAACTTCGATCGAATTCGAGACCAAAACAGACAATGCTTGTAATTTTGAGATGGAAATACATATTATGAGTTATCGATTTCAAAAATGCTATCAGATTTTTGGCCCAGTCATTTTGAGTTATTGTAGGTGTGTTCTAGCTTCAACACAGGTTCTTATTTTTAATCGGTTTTGTTTCGGCGACGCAGCTAGTTAGTAAAGTTGCGCGCAAACGCTCATCATTTTGTGGAAGAAACGCACCAAAAACGCATACAGTCGAAAAGGAAATCTCATTTAACGATATGTGTGTGGCCAAAACATTAATAACGTACGGGCATATCTGTTACAGTAATCCTTTCGAGCCAACAGATTTAAATAAACAAACAAAGTTTGAAATATCAAAAAAGAAGAAGAATAATGTTGCAGCGGAAACAATATAAAAAGAAAACAGTGCAAAAAGAAGCGAAATGAAATTTCCCTTGCGACTATGCGTTTTTGCTGCGTTTCTTGGACAAAATGAGCGTCTACGCGCAACTTTGACGTTTAACTGCGTCGCCGAAACAAAATCGATCAAGAAATCCGAAGCGAAAACTTTTCGCGACAATGTGATCCTGTTTCTGAAGATTGGGAATTTTTGGGCAAAAACTCACCGAGATACACACATTCTTCCAAACAATGCATTTTAGACGTATTTTTCGAGGTTTTTGATTTTTAACAAGAACAGTTTTTGATGAAATTACAAACTTCAAAAACAAAATGAAAGAGAATTGAAAAACGCATCTTCACCGAAAAGTTTCAGATTTTTAGCTGCGTTTCAGCTGCGCTATGGCGCGGGATTTTTTTTGGCGCCACCCCGTATGTCTGTTACTGTAATGATTTTGCGTTTTTGACAAAATGAGCGCTTACGAGCGAGCAACTATTTTTTGCCAAAACAAAAACCGATTACGGGCAAAAAAGTCAACTTTCGACAATAGATCTCTTTTTATAGTGGCGCAGCTTTTCCTAAAATTGTGTTAGTAGTCTTTTCATTCTCAATACATGTATATACCTATGCATCTACATCACTGGATAGCTTTTCGTAAGAGCTTTCGTATACTTTTTTATACGGACGTATTTTTCCAATAAACAAATTTTCCCGTCTTATGCGTCATTCGATTTCCCATCGAAAATGGGCTAAACTTGTAACAAAGTAGCTGAACAGCGCGAAAAAAACATATTTGATATGAGATTGCCGGTGCGGGAAAAAGGTAAATTTCAACATTTAATTGAATATTCGGCGACGTTTGTCAAAGATTTAAATTTTCAAATGCATATTTTTCGGACTAGTTTTTAGTGCTCTTTCGAATGAAAAGGGATCAAAATCAGCTCTTCATTAAAACGGGTTTTTCGACCATTTACTCTCACCGACACCAAAACTAAAAAGTTTTAAAAATTTTGTGAAGAAAAATTTGATGAAAAGATTTTTCTGCAAAAAATTTACGAAAATAGGCCGATTTTTCGTAAATCGTAAATTTTGGTTAAAAAGCCGTAAATACAGTCCTGTTCAAAAAGATAGACGCACTTGTTTTTTTTTCCATAACTTTTTCATACATCGATGAAATTTCA
>SAUE01003034.1:62138-81713 GCA_009724625.1 Deladenus siricidicola
ATATAATATAAGTAGAGAAAGCAAGCCATAGAAAGTAGAGAAGTATAGAAAACAAAACAAACAAATAAATGTGGAATAACCAATTTCATTTTTTTACGGATTATGATGCAAATAAAGCAATTTTTCGAAATTCCGACTCGGAATAGATAAAAATTCGGAATACGGAATTCCGAGGTCAAAAATGGCCGGAATTCCGCATTTCGGAATTCGGAAGTCGGAATTACGCCCAACCCTGGTTAGCACAACTGAGTTTAAGGAATTGAGTCATTTTATACTTTCCGAAAATAAATTTGAAATAGAGCCATTTTGGTGTGGCATTCTGCACCGATTTAACATTTTTTGAATTTCATGAAGTTGTTTTTTTCGACTTCAAGAGGCTGTAGATCACACCGTGTTGATAGGACACGTAAATCGTAAAAATGAAATGAAAATTTATTTTTGTAATCAAGATACACTAAGAAACACTTTGCAGAGCTTCGCAAGGTAACGATGGAGCCGTTGGACTTGCGCTTCCCGGCCACTGGCGGCGAGAAGACCATGGCGGTGATGAACAACAGCGCGATGCGTCTGGCGATTAACGTGAAGTGCTCGGATGTGGACTTGTACCGCTTCAATCCTGTCTACACGTTCGTTGAGCCGGGAAAAACCGCGAAATTCAGCGTCAAGCCGGATGAATATATCCAAGCGATAAAATGGTAAGTATGTTATGGCTTTTATTGGAAATTCATCTTTTCATCCAAAAATATTTCTTTCTTAATTTTTTTGATCAATTTAATGGAAATGCTCGAGAAAACTTGATACATCTAGTCTCGACCGTTCGGCGACCAAATTCGTCGCATTCCGTCAGCGGTTGGCGAAGCTGGAAAGAGCCGTCCAAACTGCTGGGCGCAATACGCTGGGCTCTTTGAAAAATTTGGAGGAACAGACCGCCGAGTTGGAAACTTTGGTGAATGCGGAAATTTCAGGAAAACTGCTTTCGGCCAGTAGCAGCGAGGTCGTCGCCGACAGCGTCGCGCCGAAGTCTGCGTCGTCCTCGACTTCGTCCCTCCACACGCGTCGTGAACCAGGTTTGTGTGTACAGTCCGCGCGATGTCAATTCTGATTCGAAAATCTTTCGAATTGAAATGATTTATAGATTTCAGAATTTAATTATCAAAATTCGATCCGTATTTGGCTGGAACAACTTTTTTTATTATTTTTCTGTAGCACACATTTAATTTTTTGATTTTAATTCCATAAAATTTGGTTGAAGTAATAAATTGCTTATTTTTAGCAACTTCTTCGTGTGCCCTGTTAGCTCAGTGGTAGAGCGTCAGACTTTTAATCTGAATGTCAGGGGTTCGACACCCCTACAGGACTGACTTTTTTTTCAATTTTTCGTAGTTTATTTTTTCATTCGTTGAATTTATTTTTTGGTTTTACTACCTATCACTTTTTTTGGAGTTTTACTACCTACCGGTCAAAATCAGTTTCTATGGGCGAGCGCAGAGTTTTTTTTATTGTTTGAAAACCCCTGCAGGTGGTTTGGATACAAAATCGGTCTAGACCATAAACCCTGTTGAATTGAATTCAGAACAATAAATTGCTTATTTTTGACAGATTTGACATGTGCCCTGTTAGCTCAGTGGTAGAGCGTCAGACTTTTAATCTGAATGTCAGGGGTTCGACACCCCTACAGGGCTCCAACGTTTTTTTAAATTTTGTAACAACTGCAGTGTGGGGTGGGCAGCGGGTCTCAAACTTTTAAAGTGACACAACTCGGGCATTTTTAGTTGGGGGACAAACCGCAGTATGTCTAGAGCGCTCCACAACGAGCTTTCCGCTGGCTATAAAATTTTCAAATATTTCTTTCAATTTTTTTATTTTTCTTCCATTGAGAGGACTCGAGATAGGAAGAAAAAATGATAAGAGAAGGAATAACATGAATGATGATGGAAGATTTTTTGAATTTTCAATTCCGTGAGGGGGGATGTTGAACGAAAAAAGTAGACTCATTTTATTGAAGATTTTTCAAGTATGTAATTCTGTTTAGCTTGTTACACGGTTGAATACGTCGATGATGATGGCGCGAGAAAAACTACGCAAAAAACTATTTCGACTACAAACTACGCGACCACCGAGCCCGACAAGCTGGAGTTGATGCGCGAACAGGCGCGCAAAGTCGCCGATTTGCGGACGCTTTTCTCGCACCTCAAAGTGCGGATGGACAGGTTGGCGGAGGGAGCGCGTCCCGAAGCGCTGGCGCTTGCCACCGACGCGAATTTGGCGTTGGAGGAGGAGATCGCCCGCACCGTCTATTCGGTGGGCGACGATTGTGGTGTCGTCGGGAGCGGCCAGTGAGCTAACAAAACAGCATTAGTAACAGTGTTGGGTCATCGCAAATTCTTGGGGGGGGGGGAGGAGGGTTCTTTGAAAGTTGCCCTCGCTCCTCCTTAGCCCCTCAATATTTTTAGAGGAGTTCTGAGATGAATGAAAAATAACCGTCTAAATATTTTTATCTTTTGATCCATTTTAAAATTCTGGAAGTAGCTTATTGTGGTGTCCCTGCCTTTTCTCAACATTTTCGAAAAGTCGCTTTTGGACCCAACACTGATTAGTAGTAAAAATGTATGTATATATTTATGGGTAAATATAAAATGTTTGTTTTTTCATCCACACGGCAATGAAGCGTTAAACGAGGAATATTCTGACGAACCGAATATATTCCAAACATAGAAAACAAATAAATATTCGCTATCATTATTGGCATTAGTTGCAAGCAAAATGCTTGCTCAGAGAAGAAAAAAATAAAGTTCTTCATTCTTTTCAAATGAAGAACCAATAAATCACAAAAAACATTGAAATTATGGGGGGGATTATAAGCCACAAAATTCGTTATAGATGTTCAGAGAACTTAGATTCCCAAGAGAAGAACATTTTAAAGTTGAGGAATTTTTCATTGTAGAGCAATTCATTACAGCCAAATTAAGAACCAATAAATCGCAGTCCAACATTTGGTTTTACCGCTACGTAATCCCAGCCTATTCAATTGCAAATGAAAAATTTCTTTAATTTATTTTTCACCTTAGTATAATACACAAGCAACAATACACGACCACTGCATTGACCAAGGGTGTAAGGAATTTTCAAAAAATAAATTTTATGACCAAAAATTTCTACACCCCACCGTACTCTTTTTACCCGTACTCTTCTAAGCGATCAACCTTTTTTAAACCATTTCGGGACTTGAGCAGACTTGGGCGCCGATGATGAGGAGGTACCCGACGGTCCCGCCTCGTTTCCGCTAGTCGACGTCTTCGGGCGACCGCCGCCGAGGATGAGTGCGGCGGCGCGTTTTGTTGCGCTATCGCCCAGCTGAATGTCGTTCTCGCAGAGCGAACTTTCAAACGAGTGGAATTGCGAGTTGGATGAAAGCCTGAAAATCTTGTTATCATCGTGCTCCTCTCATATGTACATTTTCAATAATTTACTATTGGATTTCGTTTTCAATTATACTGGTCCCTTTTAACGAGGTTGTAAACGAATTTCAGCGTGCACACATTCCAGAAGGTTTTCACATCAAATATATTAGGTTGTTCGGGAAGTTTTGTGCGGTTTTTATTTTGTTTTTTTTTGTGGAGAAAGAAAAAAGGGCACTTTGCGCCCATGAATGCGCTTTTTGGCCTCAAAACGCGTCAGATCAGCCCTCTTACTCATGTATGAACCAAAAACTTCACATTCTAGCCACCACTAATTTCATACCAGATCTGGTGTTCGATGTTGGCCGCCTGCTCCGTGGATTGTGTCAGCTTTTGTGTGTCTATCAAGTGTGTAACGTCGGCGTCGGAGGATGCGCCGACGAATTTGAGCATCAGACGGCTGGCGGGCGCCAATTCCGTCTGGAGCAGGCTTTTCGTTGCGTCCTCGGCAATCAGTTCGCGCACCAAACGTAGTTCGAACGACGTTTTGTCGGCGTCCCGCAGCACGCTTCGCACAAAGTCAAATAGATACGATACTGTAATGTGTGACAATTTTAATCCATTTTTAATAAATCAATAATTTTTCCGCGAAAAAATGTCTACCTGGTTCCGAAGAGAGGAATCGTGCTTGAATGACGAAACGGTTTTGCACAGAAAAGCGAATGACGGCATTTTTGTAGGCTTTCTCCTTCAATTCGCGATTTTTGCGCTCCAAATAAGTTCGAGGCAGGAAGGGACGATTGGTCTCCATTTTTCTACAAGACACAAAATTAAAATTTGAGATAACTTCGGAAGTCCCAATACATAAATCATGCGCCCTCAAAAACAATAACGCAAAAACCGAGTAAATTAACCCCTACACTCGATTGGCGAGATCCCTGTGACTTGTTCGCACATCGTCGGAAGTCATCTCAAAGAACTGGTCACTCTCGTCGTCGCCATTGGCGGGAGGAAGGCACTGGTCGGGCACGTAATAAAGCCCGGCGCGATCACAGCCGGCCGATTGTCCGGAGCCGCCCTCCAGCTCCGGCGACTCGTCCGTCTCCATCTTATTCAGAGCGGAGACTAGTGAAAACTGAATAAAATAACATTGGCCCTTTTATTTTTACATATCTTCCCTTTTAAATTTGATGAAATTTAAAGTAAGAAAGAACACATCCCTAGATGAACTTGGAGCTTACCCTCCGGCATCGAATATACTTATTTATTTAATTATTATGACAAAGCTGTCTTTTCAAAAGTAAAAAAGCAAACATTTTCCGCTTTCCCACCCATTCTCCCCAATCCCATTGAAAATGGTCACACAACTTCCCAAATCAGATAGATAATCAATGTTTGAATTCGGACTTTTATTGAAGGCAAATTTTTCAAGAATAAGTTTTATTTTCTCATAATTCAACAAATTTTTGTTGAGGTATTTTCTTCTCGCAAAATATCGCAAATAATGTGCTTAAAAAACGAAAAATGATAACAAAACAATTTTATAACATCACCGGCAAAAATATTAACAATTCTCGAAAATAAGTAAGCAAAACTCATCCTAGAACCCAGCAAAAAGGCGAATGTGCACAACAGTCAAGGCAATTTCTTCGAGGGAAAAGTTGGGTAATCATAGTATATATTATTGCAAATTGGAAAAATTGCAATATTATATACGTAATCAACGAACCCCAATACCCCCTTCGGGTAACCGAAAAAAATCACATCCCAACAGAAGAATGCGTAAAAAAATAGATTGAAATTATTATTCTGGTCAAATGTCCAATTTTTTAAATTCATTTTGAGGCGGTTAAAAAATTGGAATTAGAATATAAAAATAAAACGCTTGTTCCCAAAGATTCTGTCATTTCGTAGCAATAACTAGTGACAAAACCAATTCACCTGCATTTCCCCCAGCTTCAAACTTTAGCTTAAAACGTTCGCTATAAATATCTCTACCACAAAACACAAAAGAATAACTGTTCGATTCTATTCTATTATGAGGATGGCAATAATAGATATTCTTTTGCCAAGACAATAATAGATTAAAAAAACCAGTAAAGTTGAAACTTGGAAAAATCAAGGCATAAAACCCGCATAAGCAAAAAAAATTTCAAAAATGTTCGAGTCCATACGCCATGTCCTCCACGCCATCGACGGCGGTATACGGTGCGGATAAGTCGCGAAAGGACGACGACTCATTCCGACTGCGTCCGTGAAAGTCGAAGCCCAGCGAGTCGTCCATCAAACTCGCGGACGTGCCGCCGAAGAGTTGGTCGGCGGAATGATGATGATCGTGCGTGTAGGAGTGCTGTGAGCTCGCGCCAATATCGCCGCCGCTAAACGACAACACCGATGACGACATCAGCATCATCGCGTCCTCCTCCGCTCCGTTGTTGTTCAGCATGTTGCCGAGAAGCGAGGAGTGAAGGTGACTTTGGCTCAAGTTGTCCAGTTCGACCGGGTAGCCGTGCTCGTCCACCACACGAAAACCGTCGCCGCCGCCCAGCAGTGATGCGCCATTGAGTGGAGTCCTCGCTGGAAGATCGGATTGTCGCTAAATTTATAACAAAATAAATTTCGATTTAACAAATAAGTTAACAACTAATAGTTAGCTGGAAAAAATAGAAATAAGTTGAAAATCAATTTCTTACCTATAGAAAATTTTATAATAAAAAAAATTCACCAAAGCTTTTCTGCCCTTTCTTGAAAAGATCCTTGTACATTTTTTGAAATGTTACAACAATATAAAAATTCAATCCTTTAAAAATACCTGATGTTTGAGGGGCGTTGTTTGAGTATGTGAGATATCCGGAATACCCAGCTGATTACCATCTCGTTTTCGCTTCTTCGTATTGGCGGATCGTGACTTACCACCGCCGGACATACTCTTGATGAGGTTTTGAAAGTTACGCTTCATAACACTCTGAATTTCGGGATCGTCGAACACGCACGCCGGCTCCAGCTCCACCGCCTTACGCTTCTTTTTCTTCGATCCACTTTTGCCACCCGACGAAATCGTCATCGGCCGGCTTCCACCATTCGCAAGTGGAGTGTAATCCGACGTTTCCCGGTGGGAGAGACTTTGTGGCGTTTTCATCAGCTTCAGTTCCGTTAAGGTTTTATCAGCGGACGTGCCGCCATCGCTCGGCGTTCCTGAAAAAACAAAAGAATTCAATAGCAAATAATTTTCACTAATAAACTTATTAAAAATTGCCTTTAACTTTTAATTTTAAATTAAAAGAATTAGTGCACTACTCTAATAAAAAAAATTTAGTAATTAAAAACAATTCAATTTCTCGGTTACATGAATGACGTATATAAATTTTGAAATGGATCAAATAAAATTATGTCCTAATTCGAGAAAAAAAATGAAAAGACAAAAAAATAATTTTTCGAATAATCTAAAATACAAAAATTTCTTAACGAAAAAGAAGTACGCCCCCCTCCTCTTATTTGTTTTCAAAATCAGTTTAAAAAATACAAATTAAAAAATTACAAACCCTTCGAAGTCGATGCATCCACCGACATTGAACACGCAGAAACGCATGGCTCTTGCGCTTCCAAAGGCATACCGCTACCAAATCGCAAAGTAGAATTCTCAGTGACATCTTCAAAAGGTTTCCTTTTGGGCAAATCCTCTGACTCGTTTTCAAATTCGGAGCCCGATGCTTCCTAAATTAGGCAAATTGTTTGAAATTAATTTAAAAAATAACACAAAAGTTTGCTACAAATTTTACACCATTTCAATAAAGTTAAACAAAAACTCACTATCTCGAGACCCATTCGTAACATCAAATTCTTCGTCTTCTGCACCTCTTCGAAGTGAGCCATCGCCAAGTCCACTTCGTTATCGCAAATAGCTTTTCGCCTCGGCCGCCTCGTGTTTTTGAAGACGTATTTGCCGGGGTGGTTGTTCTCGTGGAAGTAGAACGCCTTGAGGTTCTTTGGCAAATTCTCGGGTGGCTGCGGGGATGGAGCAACGACCGGTGCGGGCGGAGGAGCAGAGGCGACATCCGGAGCGGGGGCGGCGACAGTTGAAATCGGAAGGGGTGAATTGTGACCTCGGTCCTTGAACGAGGTAGGCTCAAAGTTTCTCGCCCTGGCTAAGTCTCCCAACGTTTGCAATCCACTATCCGAAAGGGTTTTCTAAATTATTTTTGTTGATCAATTATTACTATTAACTTTTATAAAATATTGCTAAAATTTTCTATGCTGCAAACTTACGAGACGATCTTAATTCCGCTTAATTTGTTGTTTTAGATTTTTTAAGCCGTTAAAAAAATACGATTAAAAACTCACTGTCGTACTCGCTTCCTCAATCAGCGCCCACGACAGGTCGGTAAGTGTTCGTCTTCCGTCATGCGTATTTCCAGTCTGACGTGGCCGCTTTCTTGCCACCGCCGACAGCGTCGGCGCGGAAATAGAGGATTGCGCTAGAACTGGTGAACAATCGCCAGGGAGTTGTTCAGCGGTTTTCGTCGACGCGTCCGAGACAATGGGAGGAAGTTTTTCGCGTTCGTTCAAAGCGTTAACCCTCTCGCCGTTGTCCTCTTCCGCGTCAGAGAATTGAAAGTAAGCGGCCGAATTCTCCGAAGGTCTCTCTAAAATCAAAAGTAATATTACAAAAACAATCCGTATATTATTGGTTCATGCGACTGTCTCGAAATAATTTAATTGCCCATAATTGTTGTAAAAAATTCAAACCAAAGTAACCAATTCAGAAAAGCCTTAAAGCACAAAATTACCGTCATTTTCTCGCTTCTTCTCACCGCAAGACGTCTCTTGTGCGGTGTTGGTCGCTAGCATCTCAACGCTTTTCATAGAGGAAGCGGGGGAGGTAGGCGCCGTCAATTCGCCCGCCGCCACCTTTTCGCGCAGTTTGTCGATGACAGCGCTCGGCGGCTGCGCGGGACGACCGCCCGCGGCATCCGCGCGCCGACAGCGCTGCATGTGATAGGTGAGGCGACGACGCTGGCGCTCGCAGATCGCCAGCGGCGGCTTCACCAACTGCTTGCGGCTCATCTCTGAATTAATCGAGCTCAAAAACGTATCCGTACAATATTGAAGCGAGATCGAAGAACTCTGAAAATACAAAAAAGATTACAATTCCTTGAATGGTTTTTTAAACTGTTCTCTACAAACAAAATAAAATATAAGAGAAAACATGAAAAAATCCAAAAATTCACCTTTACCGTCAATCTCCGTCCCTCAATCTATCACTTTTAAATATGGTTTAAACAAATTGAAACATCAAAAAAATAAATTCTGAGCTTACTAAAAACAAAAATGAAAGCTAAAAAATATAACATTTGAGAAGAGAAAATATTACCAAAGCCGCGCTCGTGTCCGTAAACAACTCGACATTCCGCCGGCTTTCCGCGCCATGGTACTGAATTCGTTCGTTCTCCAATCGCTCAAATCCGCAAAGAGAATGTGGGTATCTAAAGTGACGATCTTTTATGTCGAGAAGATAAATGTACTAACAAAAAATAAATGTGTAAAAGATCATTCACAAAAAAATTGAAGATGTTTGCCTTTAATCAGATAAAAAATAAGTGACTAAGACGAAAAATCATTTCAAAACTTGAAATCTTAATTATATTAATTAAAATCTTAATTAAATTAAAAAATTATCAGAACGGCCAATAAGAGCCGTACTTAAGCAAAAATCAACCTGTAGAATCTTGTCGACAAATCTTTGCCCGGCGCGGAATACTCTCCGCTGCTGTTTGCTATCTTGCCCAGCAACTAAAACATTTAAATTTTTTAACCATAAAAATTCTCAACAATTATATTTAAAAATTTAAAGCTCCGCTAAAACCTCAACCTCATTGCGCGCAGAGTTCTTCTTTCGGGTAAAAGAGGACGCCGCAGAAAGTTCCTCGATGTTTCTGCTAGAGTCCTTGAAGTAGCTGGGGTAGAGATAGTGTAAGTGAGCTGGCAAAAGATGAATGTTCGGCAACGGCAAAAGACCCTCCCGCATTTGGTCCATGGAGCGTCGCGCCCAAAACACCTCCTTCGGCATATTCAGTGGGAAAATACATGTCTGAAAAATAAATAAATTTATTTGTTCTGACTAGATCCAAACATCTTCGGTTAAAAAATTAAAATTTAACGTTAATTAATAATACGTTATACGTTTACCTAGCAAAATCAGAGGCATAGCCAAAAAATTTTCGGGGGACGGCAAAATTCCACGGCAAAATTTTTTATTACTTGAAAAAAATGAAAAATTGTACTTCATATTTTCATTGGGGGTGGGGGATGGGCATGGCTATGCCCATATGGAAGATATACATGTATATTCTTATTAAAAATGTTTATACACCGAGTGTTTAAAAACCAATACAGACCTTCGTGTTCAGACCGCGACACGTCCACCAAATAGTTTGATATTCCTGATGATCCAACGCATCAAATTCCACATCGAGCAGAAGCGGCTCCAACCTATCCGAACACTTTGGGCATATTAAGCAATCAAAATCCTGACTCTAAATTCAATCGCAAATATTACAAATATAAATGTGAGTGAATCCTGACGCAAAATTTTTGGCCAACTATCTTGAAAGATGTTTGCAAAAATCACGTCAGGACTCACATTTCCCCATCAATGGGCACATAGGCTGAGAATCGCCGCTAGCGGAAGAAGGCAGAAAATGTGAAATCAACAGACCGTGACATTGAGTGGCTAAGAGAAAAAGCGGCTTACGTCGTCCTCAAAAACCCTGCTCCTCAGCTGTGCAAACAGCGAGCGGGTGACATTGTCGAGGGCCGAGTCCATCACATGTGCCTTTTATGTTTGTATGTATTTTCAATAACAGAAGATCTAGGGGTTAACTCTGTGAGTAAAATGGTTCATTGAAATTTTTATGCACATCAGACCTCGGGAGACAAATTCATGGTACGCGCAGAGGTGGCGCAGAACGCTCGAGGCGTCTTTTGAGTATTCAGTTCTCTGTGACCTCCTCCTCAACCATTCATTTCCCGCTAAGACAACTTTTACTGAAGATTTTTTGGCGAGATCACGAACATAAGATACAAAGAGCCTAGAGATATGCTTTTAGCTAATTCATACAAAAATATCAAACATTCTTAATATCGAAACTCCTCAAAAATGTATTTCTGGTGCATAAGCTCTATATATTCGCGATCTCATTTGTCTAGCAAGAGAGTAAATTCCTTTAAAATGCAACAGGATATCGAGATAGAGAGAAATCACATACCTGTGGTACTTCGCACATAAGCCAGATAATGCTGCCCGATCTATCTGAAATAGCACTAATTTGTCGTAAAAATTCGAAGCACAATTCCTCACAAAATGTTTTTCTTCTGGGAAAAATGTTGCTGGAATGTTTCGAAAACTCCGCTTTTCTTGACAACCACAAAACGCCACAAATCCGCGCAAACTCAAAACAAATTCCACAACGCAGCGCCAAAATTCGTCCCACGCGGAAAACAACCAAAACTCGCGAATTCAATTGGAATGGCCCCAATTTTTGTGCGAGTGAAGTATAATTGTGAGTAAACTGACAAATGTTCTTACAAAGTCGACAAAAATGCGGGCAAATAAATGGATTTATTGTTTATAATCATAATCGAAAACATAAAAAAACAATAACAAAAAATTTAAACTTTATTGCGCCGAAAAGCGAACGCGAGAGAAAATAACAAGGAAAATAAAGAACTCAATCCGTGAATTACAAAGCGCCTCTCGTGCTCATTTGGCGTCGGTTTTCGGCTCGCCCTTCGTCTTTTCGGCGGCGGTGGCCTTTTTGTCTTTAGTGGCGGCGGCGGTTTCCTTCTCCTTGACTTCGTTTTTGGACGCGTCCTCGAAATTTCCGACGAGGTCTGAAAAATCGAAGCTTTTTAAAGGGATTCAAGGACGAAATTCACACAAAGCACGTCAATCGACAACACACACACACACCTCGAATTACTTTAGCAAAATTGAAGTAAATCAAAAGTAAAAAATTCCGATCAACCGTAAAATGTACGATTTAAAATGTCGTAAAACGTCACATTTCAGCGCTTTTTTTCACAAAAAATCTCTTACGACTACATAGAAATAAAAATCCCCAATAATAAATTTAGTTGGAAAAAATGTTCAAAAATATGTAAAAATTCTTAGGGGGAAATACGAAAACAAAAAACACGATAATCAGCAAAATTTATCATCCTCGCATGTGTCCCTCAACGTTTTTGAAAGGCTAATAACAAAAGACATAATTTACAATTTTTCAAAAATCCTCGGCAAAAATGGAAAAGTTATTGCGTTTGTCCTACAATTTTCGCTGTACAATCAGCGAATTCAAAAAATTCGTTTAGCACCTGTGTACTGTATATGCTCTGTAAGCATCTCTTGGCTCTTTCCGATTATCGGACCACGGCATTTTGAGACTAAGATCAAAACTTCTTTAGAGCGTAATCACGTTTTTCATATATGCTGGGCGCCAAAAATTTAATTTTAGGCCCAACAAAGTATTGGTTCCCTCCCCCTTATACTTAGGCTAAAACAATTTGGAGTTCGATAACCGTAAACGAATGCACATCCCTTAAGGACATAACATTTTCCAATTTGAAGGAAAAACGTACCCGGAATGTCATCGTAGTTCTCTTCGTTCACTTTGAATTGGTTGGTGACGTTGTTGGCCAATTTTTTTAGATGAGTCAGTGATTCGGCGCCGAGTTGGTTCAGAATTCCCGGCAACATGTCCGTTATTTCTAAAGCCAAAAAACTTTTTGAATGGACTTGATCAGCGGGGTGTTTTGGGTTGGTAAGCCACGCCCATAATCTTATATTTTTTAATTTGGCAAAATTTTTGCTTGCCCCCTCCTGTCAAATTTTAGACATGCTATTAGACTTTATCCTTTTTCATTGTTGAATTCCACCCAAAAGCGATAAATTTTGCAAAATTGAGCAAAATATTTCGTGTGGTAATGCCAAAAAAATTCCACTTTTTTACGTTAGAAATTTCGATGCGGGGGACCACGTCATTCCTCTGAGTCTGTGGCGTCTGTGGCGTGGGTAGTAAATCGTATAAAAATTTTTCGAAGGGAATCACCAATTTTTTCGATATTTTGCAAGACAAAAACAAAGAATTTTCAAAAAATTCCCGCCCTCCCCTTACTGGGGCGACGCCACTGCTCCGAGTAAATACCGAAAGTATTTCCCCATTTTGTAGCAATCCGATTCGAAAACACAAAAGAAAAGCATACGCTTATTCTCCGCATTTCCGGTGATGGAGAACGTGTTGGCGGGAACGGAGGCCTGCACCTTCGGGTTGTTGAAGTGGATGACAGTGCCGTCGTCTTTGATCATGTTCACTTCCTCGATGCCGGGAATGTTCGTCACCGACAACTTCTTGAGATTGCTTTGAAGTTTTTTGTCGTCGCTGGCCGCCGTCTTGTGGACCACCTTCTTCTTTCTCCGTGCCGTACCCTATACACATACACAAAAAATAGAATAAGTTCGATTAAAAAGATATATAAGAAGGTACATCGTCATTTCAAAACAATTATAATGTCATTGTTGTGTCTGTTTTGACGTTTTTATATATTGTGCTAAACAGTTCGGACCAAATGTAGTCAAGTTTCCAAAGTTTCGCCAAGTTTATTCCAAAATTACGCTAAAAAAAGTAGTCGTTTCCAAAATTAAAAAAAGTGGTCAAGTTTTCAAGCAGCGCATTCGAGCTAAATTTTATTAGATAAAAAGAAACCTTCTTCACTTTTTCCATAAATTCTTTAGGGGCTCCCAAAAAATTGAAATACAAAAAGTAAAATTTAAAAATCGACCACTTTTTCAGTTTATCGATTTTTTTTCCGACCAAAATTGGTCAAATTACGATGGTTTAAAAATTTAGACTTTTTCCTTTGCTGATCAAAAATTGAGGGGGGGGGGGAGGACTGACACACACTATCTAAATACAAAAATATGGCTGCAAAAAACTCACCTTTCCTCCGGTTCGAACATGCTCCGCGTTCTGTTGTAGCTTTTTGATCTTTTCGGGATTCATCGTGCACCGGAGTAAAACCTAAAAGTCGTACACACTTTAAAGATCCAACCCGTACTCGAAATGATACAATACGTTTATGCAATCGTTTGGGAAAGGGTGTCGAAATAGGATCTCCGTTTGTGAAAAGTTTTTTTTGGAGTAAAAACATGACTTTTAAATTCTGATCGTATTTGTATTTTGTAAAAGTTGCGAAGGTATATCCAGTAAGGACGAAAATCATGTTAAGATTACACGGAAGAACACATACACGATATCATATTGACGATGTATGTATGTGCAGCGCTGAACATAATTATACATAGTTATGTCCCACGTAAAAATAGGAAAGTCCACTTTTTTTTCTCTGATTGTCTGCTCTCTTTTATTGAATTTGCCCATTCCTATTTAAAAACGTTCTATCTAATTCCTTCTCGTTCTTTCTCGCCATTTTGTTTTGACGAGACATGGTCCATTGGGGAAGGGGGATAAAATACGATTCGTACAAAAATATTCTAGCTGAGCATGTATTGTACATATAGTAAATTAAAAATATGTAAAAATAAAAGTGCGGTAATTTCCAAATTTGATATCATGATATGAAATTTTTTTGAAAGGAGTGGCACAGTGCAATAATATTGATCTGACAATGAGAATTTAACTTCTCAATAATATTCAACATAATCAAAAACAATAAAATATATAAAAAGATGCAATTTTTTCTTTAATAAATTGATTTAATTTTGTATGTAAATATTTTATTTTTTCTTTCAAAAGAATTGATCTAATTTCATATGTATTTTTTTACTAATTTCTGAAGAATTCTTTGAAATTTACTTTTATTGTGAATTAGCACGCGGATCAAATTTTGATATTTGATGCTTTGTGATAGTACTACATATATTCCTAACTGTTATTTCTCATCCTTTCCGTGTTGAATTTGGAAAATAAAGCAATATTTCGTAATCTGCCAAATACCGCATTTCAAAATTATTATACGATTTTCAAATTCTTCTTTGAAAATTACCAAAAAAAGCGTTTTATACCCACCTTGGCATAGAAAATGCAAAAAAATGAAATTTGGGGGAGGGGTTGGGCTAACTCTAAAGCTTTTTAATTTTTAATTTTTTACAGTATGTAAGTTACACATTTACACACAAAATTATGTAACATTACAGTATGTAACAGAAAACTGAAAAAGTGCTGTAAAAAGTTTTATGCATGGTGTACATACATATAAAATTTACGGTTTGCGATCTACGATATTGAAAATTTATTTTAGTAGCACCCCCGTACATATACAATGTGATTTCTTTATTCGAAATGTTTTCCTCATTTAGTGCAGCATAGATTGTTTTAGAGACAAAATGTTTGGTTCGCACAATTTTAATCCTGAATTCGATTAATCTTTATTTGAATTTTAAAAACATGAAAATTGTCAACAAATTTGTACATATTATTCTTTTATTTGTAAATAAATAAAAATTTGATTTTTTTTTGTAAAATAATTACGAATCATATTTCTTTTTGTTTTGTAAATAATCATAAAATATTTATAACAATCTTTTTATTCGCAATTGCTGAGTTCGTCGAACATCAACAAATTCTGGTTCTCCACATTCTTTTTGCGTCCACCCACCGAGTTCAGTTTGTTTCGCACGTCGTTCAGTTTAGTCTGAAAATTTGTGTATATAATTTATATGTAAATTTGTCGTATGTATTAATATATGTACATACATTTTTTTAAATATTTAGCTAATTGTGAAGGCATTAGCGGCCCCAAAATCACTAAAACCTACTAATTCCTTTAGCAAAATCTGTGAACATTGTTGTGAGTAGTGTTATGACTTGACTCGCGATCGAGTTGCGCGAGTCGCGACTCGGAGCGGGAATCTGAGTGCGACTCGCGAAACGCGTGACTCGCGCGCGAATGAGTCGCAATGACTCTTTGACTCGCGAGTCAAAATGTGTCACCTCAGAAAAAAGAACATTCGCAAAATGAGTTATAAAAAAGTCATATGAGTTATAAAATTTTTTAGACTTATTTGACTCACGAGTAATCGCGTCTCACAACTTGTGAAGTTATTTGGAAAGTCGTAGCGCGCTTTTTCATTTCGTTTTCCAACTTTTTTTTGCTGCAGAAATCAGAAAAAAAATTTGATTTTTTATAAAAATTTATGATCTTCGAATTTTTCATTCAATACACACAAATTAAAGGAACAATTATACAATTGTAACACAAGTATGTAACACCGTGTAACAAACATACCTGTGTCTTGCACACGTTCGCGTCAACTTCGTCGTCCGCCAGACCGCCACTCGAGCACAGCTCCATCGATCCGCGACCGCTTTTTTTGAGCGTCGCGGTTGAGTTTTTAATGTTTTGTGTGAGCGTTGAGAATATTGAGGGCGCAGAGGGTGAACTCCGAAATGCGGCGACTTTTGAGGACGGCGCCGTAGGCGCGCCTACGGAAACGCCGCCAGGCGAAAGCGACGCGGCGGAGTGGGGCGGTGGGTGCGCGGATGGAAACGAGGTGAGCGAGGAGGCCGACGACAGTGACGAAGACGAACTCAGCGAATTTACGCTTGGAAAACGGCCCTTCACCGTCTTTTTCGACGCTTTCAATGCCTAAAATGTCATTGGATTTGTATGAATTTGTAAATATTTATGATTTTACAATTAAAACATTAAAAATTAATCGTAATATGTACGGGCAGTGCTGTAGCTTGCATCCGAAATGCATCGGTGCATCCGACACTAAGGTCGGATGGAAAACGTATTTTTGTCTAAGTCTCCGTCCATTTTTCAAAATTTTGGATTTATTTCGGATGCAAAAGGATTCAAAAAGTTCATTTTTTATACAAAAAGGATATATAAAGCCGGATTCAAATGTATTCGAATGCAAAAACGATGTGCATTTAAAAATCCGGATGTGTTCGGATCTGCGGATGCATTTTGGATGTAAGTTACAGCACTGAATATGGATCATATTTTACCTTCTGTAGGGGGTTTTGAAGTTGTTGGGCGAATTCACGACCCGCGTCGATCATTACGGTCATTCGTTTCGTGGCGTTGCCGGTGGTACTGCAGTTGTTGGCGCTAGCGTACTTGTCGTTTTCGCAGAAATTCATTTTATAATTTTTCGAATCGCTACTACGGCAACACTCCCTGTTGTTGTTGTTGTTCAAAGATTCGAGGAATACGCTTTTGCTACCGTTGAATGGAGAACTACTGTTGTTGTTGTTGTTGTTGTTGCTGTCGATGTTGTTGTTGGAGTCAACGTTCAGATGAAGAAATTCTTTTCCGTTTGAGGCGAAAATATTGTCGAAAGTAGTATTCGCACTTTCTATCGTACCCGAAGTGTTATTGTGCGTCTTTGAAATTGCCTTTTTCGGCCATACCGTAGCCATCGTCGACGCTATCGGCTCGTAGTACGACGGTATCGCCGGCGCCTTGCCGCGGCTCCACGGTTTTTTGGCTTTGGCAGCGGCGGAATCGGGCTGAATGAGAATTCCTTTGTCGAAGTAGTCGTAGTGCTGGTTGGGCTCCGCCTCCTCATCCTCTTCCTCCTCTTCCTCCTCCTTGATACAGTAGCCGGAGGAGACGGTGGAGTTGTGGAATGGCGTCAAATTGGAATTTTTCATTCGCCGCGAAGTGCGCTTTTGCGAAATGTCCGTCCATTGCTTGGAGACAATTCGCTGAATGGCCTCCATTCTCCACTAAATATCGTATTCATTATTCTACATATTATTTTGTATTATTTTGTATACTGCAACCGATTGGATATACTGTAAACAATGCCACAAACTGCCTGAATTAAGACATAATCAAAATGTAATAATATTTGTTTTTGTTGACGTTATGAAAATATTCATTTTTATAAATTTTTGACAATTATCTTCAACTTGATGTCTAAAAAAGGGTGCGAAATTGAAGTAAATTTCCAATTTCGTTAATAAAAAAAAGCCCAAAAAGTCGTAAAAATTGAAAATCGACTTTTTTTTGAGTTTCTCTTATTTTCATAACGTCAAAAGCATACATATGTACACATATATGTATATGAGGGATGCTACGAAAATAAATTTTCAAATTCTTTTTTGCTTGAAATGTCGAAAATAGAAAATTTTGTGTTATTTTTTTCGAATTTTTCTCTCAAGAATTTTTTGTTTGTTTTACTTCGATTTTCTTTAGTTGCTTTTTCCAATTTAATCTCACCATTTTCGAGTTAAACTACTCTTTCCACGAATACGTGCGCGCGGCACAAATATGTATAGACATTTTTTGCGCCAATTTAAATGCATATTGTATTCACATTTTTGCTTATTTGGGTTTATCGAATTAATTTGAAAAATGTTGTGCCGAACAATTTGATGAAAATATATTTTTTGAATAATTTACGAAAATATTGGCTCAAAAATCGTAAATGTTAGCACCCCCCCCCCATATGTACAATATGTATATCCTGATATATATCCGATTGAACACGAAAATAAATCAATAAAAAATGAACAAAAATTAAATAATATAATATTGAACGTTTCGAAATTATTACAAATAAAGAAAAAAAATTTTTTCAAAAAATTTGAATAATTTTTGTGGAGGAATTTGTCAATAAAAAATTAATAATCCGATACAAAATACACACACACACACACATATACACACACAAAATTCAAAAGGTCTTCTTCACCAACTTTTGGAAAAGCGCGACAAATATTCTCCAAACACAAATTTGCACAATTTTTTTTTGCAAATTATGAACTTAAAATTGCGAATTTGCATTTTCAGCAGACAAATTGTATTCGTCCCGAAACGAGGTATTGATTGACTATTGTTAGTATTCTGCAAAAAAAGTTAAAGTGAAAACGTGAAAATTTGCGTTTGATGACAACTTTCATTCGGAGCAGAATGTACCCGTGGAATTGCTGGAACGAATTAAAAAAAACAAAGTACAGTATACATGTACATATGTATCAGTGGTGAGAAAATGGTGTACCGACATTTGCGGATCAACGTTAAAGGCCGACATTGAAAGTCTCGTGGCCATGCGTAGCCTGAGCCTTAAGCAAGTCTCTTAAAAGGTCTCTTAAAGCATGGCAGCCTTTCCCGCGATTTTGGTGTCACGTGACTTTTGTAGTACAGTAATTTCTCGAAAACTGTTGTAGCAAATGTAAAAAGTTTCGAAATTCTCGGTGTAAAATGAAGTGACCTCCAAAAAAAGTGGAAAAAAATGTCTAAAAATTCGGCCCTTATCGTTGATTCGCAAATGTCGGTGTGCCGAGTCGGCGTGCTTCGAATGTCGAATGTCGAAAAATCGGCCGTTTTTTCGAAAATTTTCAAAATTTTGAAGAAAATTGTGTCCAATTCAAACTCATCCAAAAATTGTTTTGAATAAATATAGTCGAAATTAACCCATAAATTTGCACTTAAAAAACCTCTCTCTCTCTCTCTAAAATTTTACATACAAATAAAAATGTATTTGTTAAAGTAAGAAAAATTTTTTGGAGAGATTTTTGAGAATTTTTTTTTGTCAAATTTTCCATTTTCGACAATTTTCTTCTTTCGAATTTCGATGATTTCGATTATCGAATTTCGATTATCGAAATCTCAATCCATTTTCGACTCACCCCTGATACATATACTACTACAAATCATTTGTTGTAACTTGACTCTTTAAACCAGTGTTGTGACTTGACTCGCGAGCGGCTCGCGCGTTTTTTGCAAAAAATGCATCAAACTTCTTTCATTTTTTGCCAAAATTTGCGGTATTGTATCTCAGCGTAAAATAATAATTTACCGATTTTCTAAGATAACTAATAAAGAGCGAAATCTGAGGATTATGAAAGTATATTTACTTTTCATTTTTTATCAAAAACCAAAAGAAATAAATTTAATCGAAAAAAGCGAAAATTTGCAAAAATAAAAAATGCTTGAAAAAACGCACGGAAAAATCGACTCGCGAGCAAAATTTTCGGCTCGCGACGCGACTCGCGGCTTTAAACGTTATTATGTTTATTAAAATTTAAAAAATGATCGAATTTATGGATATATAAAGAAAGTGTGTATTCTGACGATTACAATGATACTAAAAATTTGGTTTAAAATGAAGCGTTGAAGATAAGGGGTAAAATCAGCGAAAATCGCG
>SAUE01003034.1:92147-108964 GCA_009724625.1 Deladenus siricidicola
GTCTGAAATTTGTGATGTCATCCATCATCACCGAAATCACACTATCACGTTTTTTCGAAGAGCTCATTTATAAATAATTCGTAATTACGGTAATTTTTCGTAACACCGTAATTTTCAAAACACCGTAATTTCGTAATTCATACTCCGTAATTACGCCCAGCCCTGCTGTCAATCAATGTACATGTATTGTTATTTATTACACAAAGTGATTTAATCAAACTCTTCTCAATGTTTGCTTATCCTAGCTGACGATTTTCGACACACAAAAGTGTGACGAGGGCATTTACACGTGCCGCATCGAAAATCCCACGGGCGTGCTCGAAACGCACTGTCAAATCCACGTGGGCGACAGCGGCGTGTTGAAGTCCGTCGGCCGCAAAAGTTTAATGGAGGCGCTCAATTACAGGTAAAAGTGATTTTTTACATATTGGGAGTATTTGATTATCGACCTGATCATTATAGAAAATATCGCTCTGTGCTGTATACTCCGACGCAGCGCTATTACGGTAGTCCATCATACTAACACGACATATTTACGATGTCACCAAATGCCATTTGTTCCGTATTACTGTATATATATATACATATATATGTATTTACAAATTTACAAAAACAAGTGTACATATAACAAAAAATAAATTTTTTACCCATTTTTATTTGTTACATTTTATTTCCAAAATTCAACATTGATTTGACGCAAGTTTAAATAACGAGGAATAGCCAATTTCTGTAGCACATTTTCTATTTTGATGAGTGAGTGAGGGGCATCATTTGATTCATTTCGAATAAAAGACATTATCACAAAAAAATTCGAACCAAAACATTTTCCACACAACTTTTCTCATATTTTAAACAAATTCGAGTAAAAATCACTATTTTTTGTATTTGAAGACTAAATTTTTCCATAAGAAGTCAGTGGAAAATGATCCTAATGAAAAGGTGCGAAATACCTTCCTACTCAATATATTGGGCGATTTTTTATAAGTCATCGGTGAGTTCAGGATGTGGCTGCTATTGTTTACGATCAACGTGAATTAAAAAGAAATTCGAATTTCTTTGAATATTCATAAAGCGTTTGAAAATACGCATTTGACGCAGCACTAATCATGTCTGCCCATTTTGCAAAAAAATTACCGCTAAAAATTACTTCGTCTTTTTGAGCGCAGCGCCATTAGGCGTTGACGTATCACGGCGCGCCAATGAGTGAAACCATTTTCTGTTTTTCTACACTCTCGCCTCTTTTTTGAAAATACTCTAACTCAGCGTGGGGTGCACCGATTTGGATCAACTTTTTTTTTTTGAAATCCTCTAAATTTAACATACTTTCTGATGCACATCTTTCATAAAAATATGAAAATTTTCGCTATTTTTTTTATTTAATTTTAATGATTTTACTTTTTCGACCATAAAATTCAAATCAAAAATTTTCTAATACAAATTAAAGATAACTTGCTCTATCGAATAAAAAAGTTTGGACAATTCCGCATCTCGGGCAAAAAATGACCACTAAATGAATTTTTTTCCATTTTTCCAATTTTTTACATATTTTTCGGTTCCAGGCGGTGGAATTGAGATACTGACGTCAAATTTAGAATCAGCGGAGCAAAAAACCCTAAACTGAGTTAAAATTTCGACAATTCCAAAATATAAAGAAACTATTTGGTCGAAGGCGGATTCGAACTTTTGGAAATTTTGTATTTTGGACCGAACATTTATCAATTAAGCCACCAAAGAAATTTTATTCCATCATAATGCCAAAGGTTGCCGCTAATTTGAATAAAATTTCATACAACAGCGTCACTTTACGCAGAACGGGTAGTCTGACCGTAGCGCTGTCAGATTTATAGAATCTTCATTTACGCGCTGGTCTTATTCCTCAACTCGCTCCGTCGGAACTGATCGCGCTGGGGGAAAACAAAACGTCGAACGATTCTCGAAATTTGGCTTGTTCCGTTTATTATACGTAGGAGAATGGCGGCGGAAGAAGGACCGGTGGAATTGCCGCTGGGAAAAGTGGTCGCCAAGAGGTGGAAGATTATCGAGAAAGTGGGCGAGGGAGGCTGTGGTGCCGTATACAAAGTCGAAGACAGCAAAAGTCACGCTAAGGTAGGTCTAATTTTCCCCATCTTCCATCCTTTTTTCAATCGACCAGGAAGATTCTCAAAATTCAGAATGAGAAATTTTAGGCAGCGCTAAAAGCCGAGTCAAATTTTACGGCGGGCGGCAGCGTTCTGAAGCTGGAGGTACAAGTCCTGCGGCGAATGAGTGGGAGAAAGTTCGTCGCTCAGCTGATTCATGCCGGAAAAAAGGAGCGATATTCATACATGGCAATTTTTTGGCTTTTCTATTTTCGTATATTCCTCCTGAGGTGGAGGGGGTGTTTCTATAATAGGGTGGAGGGGGTGTTTCTAAGCTGTTCAATTTTTTGTCAAATTCAAATTAAAAAAATTTCCTTTTTCGTATGAAAAAGCCATTATTCACAGAATTTTCCATTCACAGAAAAGAAAATTTTATTTAGCAAAAAATGCAACATTTGAAAAAATTCATTTTATGGGTGAAGCTGGGTTGTGAGGTTTTGTATACGACCTGGGATCTCGAAGAACGACGCTGAAACGTTCAGGTGATGACGCTTCTCGGACCAAGCATAGCGAAACTCTTTCGAAAATGCAAAAAGCAGTTCACCGTCTCCACTCAGGTTCGAATCGGCATTCACATTTTGTACGGGCTAAAGCAATTACACGAAGTGGGCTATATTCACCGCGACATAAAGCCGGCGAATCTTTCAATTGGTGCGTTTTTTCGAATGTTTTCAATCAGCGTTCGTCCCAGCTCCGGAGCCGATTTTTGAAAATGCTTAAAAGCCGACAAAAATATCGGCTCTGGAGCCGGAGCAGAGTTTTGAAAATGCCCGGAGCCGGAGATCCATTTCTTCCAAGGACCAACACTATTTTCAAACACTTTTCAACAAATAATTTTTTACAAAAATTGTTTTATTTATTTATTTTCGTAATATTTTTTTGTTTTCTTTATAATTTATGTTTACATCATACTTGTCAGACTCCTTTACAATTTTTGCACCCCTTCTTGTCAGTTCCACTTTTTTGTGCTCTCACCATTTAAATTCTCTTAATTTTTATAGTTTTTTTAATTGCTTTTTATAATTGGAAATGTTTCGTGTTGCGTGTAACTCCACCTCGAATTGAAGGGTATTGGAGGGGGGGGGTCTGACAAAAATGATCAGATTGAAGTATTGCAGGCAGAAAGGGCGCCGAGGCGCGTGTGGTTCATTTATTGGACTTTGGTCTCTCTCGTGAATACGTAAAGCGGAACAATGGCAAGCTCGAAATGAGAAGGCCGCGCACGAACACTTTGTTTCGGTGAATATTTTTTTGTTGGAGTGTTAGCTAGAGATTTGGCGGAGGGGGGGGGGCACTGGCATATTGAAGGGGTGGGAGGCATATTTGAGAAAAAAAATTTAGGATTATTCAAGTAAATCGTAATAAAATTTTTGAAATTTTTTGGTCTTAACCCCAACCCCCCTCCTTATCATTCGCAAATTGGTTGCCTCTCCTCCATTCCAAAATTGTCAGTGGCAGGGTTCTGCCGAAAGTTTTTCGTTTGTGTATTATAGAAATGAACGTTTTGCGGCGTGTTTCAAATTTTTTAGATTTTTTTATTACTTGAATTTTTCACTGTTTGCGCCATCTAGATGAGATAATATATTTTGTAATTTTTGCGTTTTTTTAATTTGGCCTCCTCTCCCTCCTTCCAAATTGATCGAATTTGACAATTTGAGCAATTTTTGTTCAAAATATTTCGATTTTTTTGTCACCTGCGCTCCTAAATATGTGATTTCTGTTGATTGATTTAAGAAATGTTTGTTGACGTAAAAATCTATTCAAATTTTCGGGGTACGCTGAAGTACTGTAGCGCGCAGTCGCACACGCGAACCGAGCAGGGCCGGCCGGACGACTTGTGGTCGATGTTGTACGTGCTGGCGGAATTTCGTAACGCTCTGCCCTGGGCCAATTTGTAGTACGTTTGTGTTTTGAAAACTTTTTTTTGCTGGCGTGAAAACTTTTTTACGTGTAAAATTTTTTTGATGCGAAAAATTATTTTTCGTTTAGCGAGAAAAAGGACATTTTCGATTCGAAGGAGGATACCAGTGACGAGAAACTCTTAACCAATTCGCCAGCGAAATACCTCGAAATTGCGGAATACCTGCGGACGCTAAACTACTTCTCTCGTCCCGACTACGTCATGATCTTCAAAATGTTTACGGTATTTTTTGCTTATGCATTGAATTCATTTAGGGGGGGGGTGGTAACGGTGTGTCTAGGATTTCGAAGTGAGGGGAGCAAACAAACACTTTACAGTAAATTTTGAAGGGGGGGGCGGTCAAGACCCAAAAGTTTCAATATTTACTTCGATTTTCTTAAATTTTTTTCTTAATATGGGCATGCTTCCCTACTTTCCTGGGGGCCCTACATTGGTGGGAGGGGCGGAATATCTTTTTTTTTTTCGAAAAAAAGTTCGCGAAGACAGGAGAACTTTTTTCCTTTTTCCGAAAATAGCATTTTTTCATGAAAAAATTAGGACCCGCGCCTGGTCAGAACAATAGGTAAAAGTGAGGAACAAATCAAAAAACGCATCCTTTTATGCGAGCATTTTCAAATCAAATTTTGAAGTGGAGTGGGCGTGGCTTATGGTTTATATAAAAGGAAGTGTTCTTTCATCTTCTCCTCACTTTTACCTATTGTTCTGAGCAGGCGCGGGTCCTAATTTTTTCCATGAAAGAATTATTCTTGGAAAAATTATAAAAAGTTTTCGTGTCTTCGAAAACTTTTTTTTNGTGGGCGGGTGGGGGGCAACGGTGTGTCTAAGATTTCGAAGTAAGGGGAGGACAAACAAACGTTTTACATTAATTTTGTGAAGGGATGGGGAGAGAGTCAAGACCCAAAAGTTTCAATATTTACTTTCGATTTTCTTAAATTTTTTTCTTAATATGGGCATGCTTCTCTACCCTTTTCTCAATACGCTGATGGGAGTGGGTATACAATTTGTTGTCGTTGTGTCTTGTGTTTTATAAAAAAATGGTTCTTAAGGAAATAATGGTAACGAACAAAGTGAAACACTCCGACCTTTTCGACTGGGAGCAAGCCCAGGATTCGGCAATTATGGCATCCAAATCACCGCCCAAAACGCTCGTGTCCAAAGCGGCGAAGAAAATCAAGAAGAAGTTCTCCAACATTATGACAATCAGCGAGGACTCTTCGATGTGAGGATTTTTGTTAGACTTTATGTGGGAATTTATAAGTGTATGTTTTTTGTGCTCCTTGCTATTTTTCTCGTCAATTTTTGAAATGTTAAAGCAAATTTTTTTGCTTTGACGAAACACTTATTTTTTACAATTATTGATTTATTTGAAGGAAGTTTTGTGTTGAAAAAATCGTGCCGTTTGCAAGAATTTATGTTTTGGCTGGTGGTGGCATAACCAGTGGTGTTGCTAGAATTTTTTTTATGAGGGTATCCAATTAAAACTCTTTTGATGGTGAATTGCCAAAAAAATGCGGAATTTTCAAAAAATTTCTATATGTCATTTAGAATAATTTTGAAAGCAAATACGAAAAAATTCCGAAAATTATACTTTGGCCTCCCTGTGATTTTTTGTGGATTTTCGAAAAATTTGGTGGGCCAAAAATTTTTTTGGGCACCAATATAATGCATATTAGATTCGTGATCAGCGCGAAAAATTGATTTAGAAAACATAAAAAATTTTTTTGAAAGTCTAGGGAGGGGGGTAAGTAGGCTGAACCCTCTCCCCCTGCTTCTTGATGACGCTCCCGGGCCTAATAACCAATGCAATTTTACAGCGCCAAGTCCGACGACGGCATCAGCGGAACGGGCGCGAGAACGATGAGCGAGGCGGAGGAGCGAAGCGAGTCACCCTTCCACAACAACGACTTTGAGAAAAACGAATTAGGATTCTAACGCTTTGGCGAATATTGGTGTCGAATATCTCTATCTGTACGTATATGTGTAACTACTGTGGGAATATAGGATTAGTAATACTAAATCTGTTAACTTTGTGAGACTTGATTTTTTGTTCTCTACTTTTAAAACTTATATTATTTCATTTTTTAACATTTTAATTTTATTTAATTAAAATTAACGTTTTTTTCTATTCTTATTTTTGAGAAAAATGGTAGCTCTTCGCTATTATGTATTATTTCAGGCTGTTAGTAACAAATTCAAATTTGCGGATTTTGCTGAAAAAATGTTTTAAACAATTATTTTCCTTTCGCTACGTAACACTTTTCATTGCGTGAACCATGCAAAAATTTCCATCATTTTTTGAAATTTGCTAACCGAAATGGTGGAAGGCTCATCCGTTTCGACCGCGGAATTCAGCACCTATGGAATCATCGGCGCTCTATTCTCGATCTGCATCGTATTTCCGCCACAGGAGTTCAATTCGGCCGGCTTCACCATTCCGAAGCTTTTCGGCTTTTTGTTGGGCGAGGAGCGATTTCGCTTCGTGAGCTATCAGCTAAGGAGGACATGTTTGACGCTTTTCATTCATGCCTCACTGCCGCTTTGTGAGTTTTTAGATTGGATAGTTTAATAAGCGAGCAGTAGCCAGGACCCGGGTTGGTAATGGAGAATTTTTGAAATTATTTTATTTTATTTTTTGAAGACAGTCAAAATAAAGAGTTTGTCGAAAGCGTTCTTCCAGAAACCCATGATCTTTGTAAACATAAATATTGAAAATTTTGAATTTTTGGCTCTTGCTTCTCCCTACATGAAAAAAATTTCGGGTCGTCACTGCAAGTCAGTAAATGTTTTTATATCAATATGTATGGGTTTGGGACATTTTTTGGTGGGAGGGAATGAAAGCGTGTATGTTTCTGAATATTGAATTTTTTTAAATGTTATTTTTTAAATTATTACTTAACTATTTTTCAGTGTTTTTTATGGTGCTAGAGTTGTTCTTCATTCCGGAGCGTGTATTTTCATTTCATCCCGCAAACTTGATTCAATGTTGCGCACTTTCTTCGCTTCTGTTATCCATTGGTGAGTGAGCGAAATATACAAAATTATAACCTGGAAAAAAGTATCTTGGGGTTCTCGATTTTTCCAAGTACGGTTATAATTTTGTCCGGCACTTTTTTAACACGTATTCCGATGTATGATGGTGTAAATTTCAGCCGCGGCAACTTTCGTCTTTTTTCTCTCGTCGAGGAATTGGGAACTGCACTATGTGGTGCGAAATTTGTCGAGGTTTGACGCGAATTGGCGGAAAGTGGCCGACGAAATCGACGCCCAATTTCGCGATCCCATCAATTTCACCATTCACTACAATGGTAAGCGGATTCACCAAGTTTTTTTCTTGAATTTATTTGTGAGATTTTTTGATTTTTTTAAAAAGGTTGGCCCGTTTTAAATTGGCCCATTTAAAAAAAAATTTTTGCTGTTGTGTTTTTTCAATGAAGCACTTGGTGGTGTCGTCAAGGGGGAATTTAATCAAACCATTATTTCGTGGCATGAGCAATCTGCGAAAATTTCAATTGTTACGTGGGAAAAAATTTAAATGGGTCATTAGATTATATATATTTATGATATATGTATTAGGATTTATACATTTATTATTCGTCAGCTATAGCTGAAATACGTCTGTGAAGTTTCATTCGTCTTTTCATTTTTTCCTGAGGTTGTTCTGCCAATTTCTCTCAAGGTTGATTAATTTTAGCGTATTCGCGAGTGATTGTGACAAGTGAGTGGCTTATCAGGGTCAGTAATTACAATGTACTTTTTGCGAAAATTTCCGAGTCCACGTTTCGCGTTATGCAATCGGACAGGCATCCCGTGAGTGACTTTTTGTTGTTTTAATAATAAAGTCTTATTTTTCATAATTTTAGAATTTGTCAACGGAGAATAACGGCATTCAAATGATCGATATTCGCGTTGAGAGTATAAACGGAGTTTTCTCGCCTTTTTATATACGGTACTGCTTAATTTTTTTAAACTTTACTTTTAGTCAGTGATTCCATTTGATTAAAAAAATGTAAACGGTTAATTGAAGATTCAACTTGAAGCGGACAAAGTTGAAACTTTAGCTTCATTTTGCAAAGAAAAAGTTAGACAAAATGTCTTTTAATGTCTAATTGGTTGCAGTTTTTTTCATTATCGATTCTATTTAATCTTACATCTTTTATTCCACATTGCTTTATTGGCGGCGATTTTTTCAGGGTTCATTCGCAGGAGATGCTGGACACACTGCAGGACCAGTTGGGCCGACCCATTCAAATCGCAGAGTCGCTGGTGTTGCCGTTGCCTTTGCACGACCGATTCGTCGACAAATTCCTCGAGACCATCAACGAAAACCCACGTGTTTTCTACCCCAACAAACAGGTTCTGTTAAAAAATAATTCTTTTTATTGTGCAATTATGTGAGGTATTTACGAAATGGAAATTTTGCAGAATCTTGAGCCATGTCTCGGCTGCTCTGCATTGCCATCAAACGTGAAGCTGAACAAGACTTGCGTGGAGTCACCGTTTCAGGACGAAAGCGAGGAGACGTGTCGAGTTTGCAATTGTCGACCGATGTGGTTGGTGAATTTCGCAATGCTTATAAAAAATTTTTGATTATTTAAAAAAATTGAAAATTTTTAAAGACAAGTGTCTGCTGTTTAGGTGTGCCCGATGTATGGGGCGCATTTTCGCGTCGAAACAAAACCAGGAGACGCCGGAGGTTTGGATGAGCGGCCGAGCGCCCTGTCCCACGTGTAGGGCCACGTTTTGCGCGCTGGACGTTTGCTATTTGGAGTGACATTTGCGAAATATTCGCTCAACTCTGAAATTATTTGCCGAATTGCCTTGAGAGAATTTTTCTTTCATGTACAGATTTTATAGTTTTTGACGCTTTATGTATAAATTATTTTTCCTTAATGTGACTCAAAGTTTATTTGTCCAAAAATGAAAATTCTAAAATTATTGTCTGAAAAAATAAATCGAAAAAAATGTAGTAAAATTGTGTAATGGACATTTTTCGTTATTATTTTGTTTGAAAATGATCATTAAAGTTCTATTTAATTGATGAGTTGTATCGAAATGTCAATTTTGCTTTCAGATAATTTGAGCCTCGAAAAAAATTATCGCAAAATTGCACGCCTTAAAATTTGCGATAAGTTCGGACAAAAATTGATAATTGTGACCTTATCATTTTTTATCATTACCGAATTTATTGTTTTTTATCATTTCCTGAACTTAAAATTTCAATTATAGATTTATTTTGATATCAGAGGAAAACTTTATCAGCAAAAATTCTTTTTTTTCGTGCAATTCCTTCATATTTTTGTCCAAAATTTTTCATATATTTTTTATTTTAATTTCCATTTAAAACATCAAAAATATAAATAATGTTTTGCAGCAAGGGAAGACATGCGAGAGTGGGAAGACAAGCAGCAGGGGAAGACAATATGTACATGCGAGATTATATGTATGATTTGATGATTCGCGAGAAATGTTTGTTTTTTTTAATTATAGAATTCTCGACAAATTCAGTCCCGCACGCAATTTGTAAAAATTATTTCCAATCCAATTAATGGCTATCCCGTGGGATGAGGGCCACGCGGACTGGCTGGCGGAGATCGAGTGCGAAGGTGGCGAATTTGCGTGGATTCGACGCTCCAAAAAGTTTTTTACGCCGCCCACACAAAAATCGTTGGCCGAAATAAGCGCGGCTGTGCTGGAATCGCACGATGTTCGCACGGAAATTGCGGCGGAAATTCTCCGCCGTGAGGGCGACGCTAGCGCGGCGAAGACGGTAGACCAGGAGGCGCGTCAAATTCTCGACGAAATGGCGCACAATTTTCAGCTTAGTGCGGTGAAGCCAATCGGTTATGCCGTGCTCAAAGTCGTCAAGGTATGAAATTCACTTTTCGGGGGTTTTTGGGGATTAGGCTTGTGCAGTGTTTGTCGAAATAAAACATTTTCACTGAAAAACGTCAAAAATTTTTTATGCACATGAAAAAATTTCATTCCTTTTAAAATGAAATTGTGAATCGTTATTTCAAATCATTTTTTGACTCATATAACTAAACATTACGCAATAAATTATGATACTTTGGACGGGCCATAATTTGTTTGCGATTTTCAGCAACTTTTCAAGTCAATTTTTGTTAATTTGCAAAAATTGGACGAGATTCGGGGAATCTGTGAGCAAAATGTGCCAATTGTCTTTATGCCAACGCACAAGTCCTATATGGATTTCCTGCTGATTTCGCTGCTGTGCTTTGACCGCTGTGTTCCGCTGCCTGCTATCTGCGCCGGAGAGGACTTTCGCGCGTCCGCGCTGTTGGGCGGCGCGTTGAGGCGCTGCGGCGCTTTTTTCATCCGCCGCACTTTTGGAAATGTAAGTGACGGCTACGGTATTCTGATCTAGGTTTTGGGAGCTAAACTCCACGTATACTGCGATTTGTTTTGGCAAGAAAATCGCCGTGGAGTCGAGGACTGTATAACTTTTTTTTGTATATCATTTTGAGAATTATTTAAGGGAAAAATTTGCAGGACAAATTGTATTGGGCGATCTTCTCGCAGTACGTGCAAATCCACCTCACCCACAACCTCCGGCCCGTCGAGTTCTTCGTGGAGGGGCAGCGAAGTCGAAGCTCGAAGAGCCTCTACCCGAAGAACGGACTCTTCCAGACCGTTCTTCAACCATTTTTCGCGTCACAAGTCTTCGATATCGTAAGTCGCGTCGTTACGGTACTGAGTTTGCCGACTAGATTTGAAAATTCCACATAAATTGAAAAACAAACATTCAAAAAGTTGGGATACATGCATATACATATGTACAGTAGCTGATGGAATTCAGATGTTGGTTCCCGTCACGATCAACTACGATAAGTTTTTGGAGGAGTCGCTATACGGTCGCGAACTGCTAGGCTTCCCCAAGCCCAAGGAGACCGCCTCGGGTGGGCGATTTTTTTCTTCACAAAATATGTGTTGATTGGTACGGTGGGTGATTTAGGTTGTTCGCGAAGGTTTCATTTCGTTTTTTAGGCTACTCAAAGAAACTATCTATTATAAATTTTACGATTTTCGAATTTCTCATTTTGAATGGCCCAATGATCCATTTTGAATCCATTTCGCTTTCATTGCGGATTTATAAAAGAAGAAGGAAAAACAATGAAAAACGCTCAACAACGTTCCGAACAATATGTATGTATGTATCAGGAGTGGCAAATTTTTACAGCATTTTCCGAAAATTAAAATTTAATAATGAATAATAATTAATGTATGTGTATATTCACTAAAAAATTGTGAAAAATTTTGCAAATATTTTTTGAAAATTTTCCACATTTTTTTCCGATTTTTGGAATATATAAGTAAGTTTTTTCCATTTTTTTTACTTTTCTTTACGCGATAAAAACTTATTTTATTGCCACTTCTTTGGCATACACAATTTCTGACTTCATTATTTTCAGGATTGTTTAAAGCGCGCGAAATTCTCAGCGAAAACTTCGGCAACATTTACGTCACTTTCGCGCAGCCAATTTCCGTGCGCGCACATTTCTCCGCGAAAATGGCGGCGACGAATGCGCTGCGAACTCAAAACTCGTTTGCGGTTGGTTAGGTTTTTGGCGTTTTGAATTTTGCCCGTATGTGTGTAGTACTACTGTATTTCTGCGTGGTGTGTGTATTTGTGTGTGGTTTGCGTATGTGTATCTGTGCATGTGTATTTGTGTGTAGTTTGTGTATTTCCATGTATCTGTGTATTTGTGTGTTTTGTGTATTTGTGTGTAGTTGGTGTATTTGTGTGTTGTCTTTATTTTTCCGTGTGGTTTGTGTATTTGTGTGTGTGATTTGTGTATTTGTGTGATAATTTGCATTTTGCAGGGCGCGACGAAATTTGCATGGAATGAGTTTGTGCGCGCGGAAATTCGTCGTTTGGCGCACAATTTGCTGCAAATTCACAACCGCAAAAACATTGTGACAATTTGGCCATTTGTCTGTTTTGCAATTTTGCAGGTAAATACTAATATAATATATATATAATACATTGTACATAATATTGCATTACAGTCAACCAAACTTACCGTACTTTGCAGAAAGCGAAAAGCGCAAAATTGACACTCAACCGCGCGGAATTGCTGCAAATTGTCAAAAGTTTGCAAAACTTGTTCAATCGACTGCAAATTCCCGTCAAAGTTTTGGGTGAATCTGTCACAGCGGACTTCAGGTTAGCTGTTGAGCACAGCTAAAATTGATTTTTTCCAATTATTTAATTCTTTTTTTTGCAAATTTGCAGGTATTTTATGGATTTGCATAACAATTTGTTGCAAATTTCAAATGAAAACGAAATTGCGTTAAATTTCGTTTCGCCTGCAAATTCCATTGACAATTTGGTGAAGCGGCTGATTCTCTTCAACTATGCCAATTTGGCGTTTTGCTCCGTCGCAAATCCCGCGTTTGTATCGCTTTCCATTCGACGGTATCATCAAGACGGTGCAAATTTGAGCATTTCGAATTTGTTCGACGATTTTCGGTAAGTTTTGAAAACTTTTTACCGTACTTTTTTCACTTTTTACCGTACCTTTTTTAAGCTCTTTTGCGAGAGCACAAAAATTTTTTCACTCAATTTTTTTGGGTTTTCTGGCACTGGGAATTCGAATTTAATAATGTCTTTTACTGATTTTGGAGTTTTTGTGCAGTTTTTGACATTTTTACCGGAGATTGAAAATAGCTACCCCCACACGTGTGCAATTGGAGGTGGGGTATAACGACCGCCCAACACGTGCTAAAGTCTCCGAGTCAAACGTTAAGGGGGGGGGGCGGGGTCGCTATACCCCATCTTCAATTACTCCACTTCCAATTGCTCACACTGCACGAAAACAACAAAATCAATGAGAACCGCTATCCCCATCACGTGTTGAGGCTGGGGACTCGGAGTTTGACTTAGACTTCCTCACGTGTTATCNGAGAATTCAACACGTGTACCCACCCCCCGTGAAAATGTCGAAAACTGCACAAAAACAACAAAACCAGTGAGAAACAAAATGTCAAAAATTGCACAAAAAAAAATTAGTAAAAATCATTAAAAAATTTGAATTACCCGTGCAGAAAACCCAAAAAATTATTAAAGAAATGTTTTTTGGAGTCCGATATCACAAAAGAACTTTTCTATACGTACCGAACCTGCCATATACTAACCGACCGAATACCGTATTTCAAACATATACCGTACTCCACACATAAATTTCAGATTTTTGGAGGAAATTTTCGACCGTGAGTTCATTCGCGTGCCAAACGAAACGCAAAATGCATTTGGCAAAACGTTGCAAATTCTTCACACTGCCAAAGTGCTAAACGTCGACTTTGCAGCACAAACTGCGGAAATTGGCGACCGTAGTGCACTGAAATTGTTGCAAAACATGTTTGAAGTGGGTTGTTGAATTGATACCGTAATCCCCACACACATTCGATGATTACCGTACGTTTAGTGTTGGGTGGAGTGCTACAGTATCGTGTTTCGTGCCTGCTACCGTATCCTCTCGCAATCGAACGCCGCCAACTTCGACAGGAATACGGTGGGAGATGGCGCGTTTGTGACAATTTGTCGCAATGAGATTTTCGCGATTCTCAAGCACGGCCGACTGCTGAGCGTCAGTGAGAATGAGAATGATACGAATACTACTGAGAATCATTATCACTCAAAAATTCCTGAGAGAATGAACGACGATGTTGAGAAGCACAGCTCTCTGGCGAGCGGGAATGATGAGAAAACGAACAATGATAATGAGAATGATAATGAGAGCCGGCCGAGTGATCTGAGAATCACTTGCCTCTCCGTCGACACCATCAAAAACGCGCTCGCCTCGCTGAAGGAGCGCGCGTTCAAATCTGACGCAAATACCGTAATTTTTTGACTATTTATACGGTATTGTACTTATATAGAATATTTATACGGGTGCGCTAACATTTACGATTTATATATTTACGGCTTTTTTTGCCCAAAAATTTACGTTTTACGAAAAATTGGCCGATTTTCGTAAATATTTCCAAAAAATCTTTTCAGCAAAATTTTTCTTCACAAAATTATTAAAGTCAAAAAATTGAATCTTTTTTAATTCATTTTGCGTTTAGTTTGAGAAGTTTTTGCGATTATCAAAACTTTGTTGTTGTTGTTGTTGTTGAGGCAAAAAATTTTTTCGATTTTCAATTTTCGGAATTTCAAATTTACTTTTGTTACAGCGCCATGGAGGTTTTTGGGCATACTGTACATATAAGATATTTTCTGAAAATACGCACAGTAAGTATTTAATAATGTAGAAAACAAAACAGTAATATATGTGTAGTTGTTTTGTTGTTATTCATTGTTGGAAATTGCAACAACAACAACAACAACAACAACAACAAAGTTTTGATAATCGCAAAAACTTCTCAAACTGATACGGTATTTATAACCGTTATTTATAACCGTATACGCAAAAACTTTCTCTGCCTTTCCACACAGCCACAAATTTCATTATTTTACTTTTGATTTACGAAATTTGAAATTAATTTTTGTAGCACTACCATTTATACATACTGTGCTCTATTCATACTGTATTACCGCAAGTTTTCTTAATTACGATATATTCAGGATCGAGCTACGGTCCTCGCGACCATTCAACAAATTCGCGCGCGTCTCGACGCGTTTGTGCCGAAGTGCGCGCACGTCGCCGCTAACACCAACAATCAGCCGCGCCGAAATCGTTCGGAATTTGAGCGCAATTGCAAATTATAAATTTATCATTTATAAATTATCATTTGCTCGTGGAAATCATTTGAGAAATTCGGCGGAAAAAGCTTTAATTAAAATGTGTTTAGCCCCCGGCCATTTCGCCATTTCCATCGCCACCAACGCCAACGCCAATGCCAATGCCAATTCCACCACCACCACCACCACTGCTGCGCTGCTACTAATGCAAAATACTCCATTATTTGCGAATAAATTGTTTTTTTTGCTGCGCTAATCTCACCACAATTTTTTTTGCTTTTTTTCAACATTTTTTCCACCAATTTTTTTTTGAGGAATTTCTTTGGCGAATTTGGTAAGTAATGCGATAAGTGCGAATTTGCACATTGGCGAATTGCACAAAATGCAATTAAAAAAAATCTTTAAAAAAATTTGAATTTGAAAAATTTGAAATTTTTAAAATTAAAAATTAATTTTTTTTTTGTTTTTTAACGAATAAAACGCCAAATTCCAAACTTTTTTTTGAATTATAACGTGTGAGATAGCAAAATAATTTATTTCCGCTGGTTGGAGAACAGAAGTTGACTAACAGTAATTTGGCGAAATTCTCAGTGCTAAAAACGTTCGAATTCCTCCGATTAATTTGAATATTGTTCGAAATTTTTGTTCGAATAATAGCGAAAAATGCGAAATCCCGAGACGCAAAATGATGAGCGGAATTGCGGAATTCCGCGCTCCAACCCCGCTGCTGCTGGCGTTGGTGCTAGCCTGCTGCTGGCCTGCTGCGGTGTCCAACGTTTTTTTTCGCTCAAACATGGACTTTTAAAAATGTGTAAAGATTACTATAACAGGCTACATATATAAGAGTGGGCGGCGCTTATTTCCTTTTTTAAATAATTTTTTCCTCTCACAAAAATGTGTTTGAAACCGCTTTTGGGAGAAAGTTGAGACCGCTTCTAACTGGCAAAAGCAAAAGCAAAAGCGAAAGCGAAAGGAAAAGCATTTTCTTAATATTTTTTTAATTGAAAAATATTTTCTTAAGAAAACTCCATGGAAACTATTTTATTTATTTTCAAAACTTTTATTAATAGTTTATTTTGCGAATTTATCGATTTTGCCAATTTTTCTTTTTTTTTCTTCGATTTTTGCGAAATTTCGCAAAAACCAAAAAATTCCAAAATAAAGCAAAAATTATTATTTTCAAAATTTTGGCCAAAAAGAGAGGGGAGGGAGGGGAGAAAAAAGAAAAAAATTTTGCCGAGGAATTTGCGGAAGCGAATTTCCGCCACATTTTCCGCCCGCAAAATTTTGTTTTCGTTGGCGAAATTTTCCAAAAATTTTTTCGCCTCAAAAAGTATTTTTTCGATTTTGTTTTAGTTGGCTTTATTAAAGAGCGCCAAATGTTGCCAGATGTTTGTTTGCTTGCATTGTTTGCTTGGTTGTTGGTTGATTGGGCGAAATGATTGAGATTGAATGAAAAATAATGATTGAGAACTACATAGATTTAATGGGCGCACCGACATTTGCGGATTTCGAAGTTTCACCAATTTTTTGATGGCACATGAAAATATTTTAGAAGTTTAAATAATCTATTCCGCGCAGAATTTCATTCCGCGTCGAATGGCATGTTAAACTTCTTTCTACCTTTTTTCAGAAAATTTTATTATTAAATAAAAAAAAACATTTTCCATTTTTAAGCAAAATGTTCAATTATTTTTAGTTTTTCAGTAATATCATTTTTCCAAAAAAAAAAGTTTAAAAAAATTTTAACATGTGATTCGACTCAGAATGAAATTCTGCATCGAATCAATCATTAAACTTACCAAAATATTTTCGATTAAACTTCCAAAAGTCGGTTAAACTTTAAAATCCGCAAATGTCGTTCCCCCCATTTAATGATTTATTCAATCATTTTTTGGTTGTTATACTTTCTCCACATACGTGTACATACATACGTATGTACACGTATGTATGTATGTATGTATGTATGTATGTATGTAGCAGGGGTGTAACAATTTTCGATTTTCGGAATTTATCGAAAATCGAAAATCGAAAGAGATTTCAAAGTACCATA
>SAUE01003035.1:32344-48768 GCA_009724625.1 Deladenus siricidicola
GTCAAATCAGTTTTCTTCTTTCATACGTCTATATATTTATATAAATATATATAACTGGTTTACTTATTATCAGTTTGAGAGCCCACGTAGACATTAACCATTAAGCCACAGAGCTCAAGTTGCGCGGAATGGAAAATTTTGGTTGATAATTAAAAGAATTACTGCATAAATTGTAAATAACTTTTGTTCCTGGTTTTTTGAAAAATATTTTGAAAAAATATCTAAAATATAAAAGAAAAATAGAAAAAAAATTGCTAAATTTTTACAAAATTTTCGATTTTCGGTAAAATTTTTCTTTCGATTTTCGGCGATTGATTTTTCAAATTTTCGGGTTTCGATTTTCGGAATTTCGAATCTCTTTCGATTTTCGATTTTCGGAATTTCTAATTTACATTCGTTACACCCCTGGTATGTATGTATGATTCCGTTTCCATTTCATTTTCCGATTTTTTTGTTTTTCGGGCTAAAATTTTCCATTTTCTATCTTTTGAAAATAAAAGTTTTTTTCATTTTCTTTTCAATAAATCAGAACAAAGGTATACGTATTCACCAAGGGTTTTAAAATTTGCGGTTTGCGATTGGCGGATTTTGAGCACAAATTTGCGATTTGCAAAAATAAAAATTATTTGCGGTTCACCCCTGGTATGTACGCGTTGATATCAAAAAGATAACAAACAAACTAAGTAGATACATGATTGCGTTTTAGGTTGGACGTTTCGGGGTGCGCGCTCGAAAGTCTCGAGGATACGATAGCGGGCTTGCCCACGCGCCTCCATCTCGCGCGTAATCCCTTCAGATGCGAGTGCATCGCCGCCATCGTCACGCGCCACCGCAAGCACATTGTGGACGCGGAGGCGGTGACGTGCGCTAGCACGGCGCTCGGCGCCGAGCGCAAACAACGCGCCTTGGATTGGCGTGGCGACGGCGACAGCGCAAGTTGTGTGGGCGGCGCGCCGTTGGTGCCGTTCGGCGGCGAAGTGAGCGCGAAAATCGGCGACTTTTTCTCGCTCTACTGTACGCCGCGCAACTCCAGCGATACCGTAGTGTGGACGCTGCCGAACGGAACGCAACTCATCGCTAATCACACTCAGGTTTTCAGTTTTACAGGATTACAGGGTGAAAAAAAAGATTTACGGGGTGAACGAAATATGTACGAAATATGTGTTGCCAAACTTTTTTTGTTATAATTATTTACTTTTTAACCAAATTGGAAAATTCCTTTTATTTTATTTGATTTTCCATTGTTTGCCTTTCATTTCTTTTGCGATAACAAAAAATGAAAAATTAATGAAAATTGAAAAATGCCATATCCGACCGAGCACTGGAACATTTTGTGGATATTCTGAGCCTTAATTGAGGAGCCAGAGAATGAATTTTTTTTTCAAAACTTTGATAAAAAATTTGGAGTCAGCGATGAAAACGAATGTTAGCTCGAGTTGTTTGCTTATGTAGTGAATGAATGCATATGTATTGATAATGTATGTAATGATTTAGGGTAAGAGAAGAGACAGCAGTGAAACAAACATCACAGCTGGCAGCAAAGAAAAAGGAAGGAGATTTCCATCCGGAAATCTCTTCACTTCTTCCTTGATACCAGCTGGGAATCGGTTGCTTCCCCACTGGCTCCTCTCTTCCCCACTATTTGTACGTAAATAAATATGGTGAAGGAATGAGGAGTTGAACACACGGGGAGTCCCGCTACACTTACAACGAGACAACAAAAACTCAAAAAGACAACAAAAGACGACAAAAACTCAAAGAGACAACAAAAGACAACAAAAACTCGCTTGAAAACGATCCTCCAAACAAACCAAAACTGCAACAACAAAAATTGAATGAAATTTGGTGTCGGGGAAATTATCACCCCGGCAATTTATCCCGATTGAAATTGATTTTCGTGGGTTATCAGATCTTTAAAAAAATTTTTACGATTTTTGTGAGGTTTTTTGACATGGGGAATTCGAAGTTAATGATGTTTTTTACTGATTTATTTGTTTTTGACAATTTTACTGGGGGTGGGGTATAGCGACCCCCTCCACGCGTTGAAGCTAAAGGGGACTAAAGGGAATGAGTGAGTTTTTTTTTCATTTCGTAATATTCAAACCTTTTTTTGACATTATTTATATATATGTATAAAAAATCTTGTGCATAAATTGTTTTATGCAAACATTCGATACAATATAATCGAATTTTACCGGTATTACTTTTATTTTTATTTCGCAAAATTCAGGTGGCGGCAATATTTTCGCACGAAAAAGACTTTTTCGGGCCATCGTTCGGCGCGGTGAGTACGGTAAGAGACGAGGCACACCCCTTTTTCACGTCGGCCGCCCTCCACTTTCCCCACATCCAAACGGCGGCTAGCCCCCAACGCCTGCTGGCCAGGTCCCACTCCACACAGCCGCAGCAGCCACAGCAGCAACAACAGCAGCAGCAGCAGCAGCAGCAGCAGCAGCGCAGGCAGCGAATTGTGGTGACGAAAGAGCAGATGCGATTCGAAGTGCTCACCGCGGACGACGAGGGCGAATACCGTTGCGCGACGCTTTCATCACACGCCGATACGGTATTGCTTTAATACATAAATACACACCGCGCCGAACGATTGTGTACATATATAAATACACAGCTTTCTTTTCTGCATATTTTTTGGTGTCCCGACAACTCACTGAAAGACAACTCACCGCCAAACCACTCACCGAAAATCTTATTTTCCGACAACTCGCCGACGAACGAACAAAAGCCAATTAAATTTTAGAGAAAATTTTAAACTATTGTTTAAACCACTTGGATTATTTTTTATAAAAAAAATATTTGTTATTTAATTAAATAGTATTTCAGTAATAATTTTAAAATGCAATCATTTTTTGAAAAAAACAGCCTAAGCCGAAGCCGAATAAAATCAAATTGGCCCAGCATAAGCTGCGCCTAAGAATAAAGACTAAGGCTTAGCTTAACGCCTAAGGCTGAGGCTTAGCCTTAGCTTAGCCTTTAAGCTTAGCCTTTGTTTAGATAATTCACAAAAGAAAAAAAATTTGAAATGCGATTTTTACAACTAACTTCGAATAATTTTGATTTTGAATTTATTATTTAATTAAATAGTATTTCAGTTATAATTTTAAAATGCGAGAGTTTCTATCATAATAAAAAACATAATTCAAAATCAAAATTATGTTTTTTATTATGATGGAAACTTTCACATTTTAAAATTATTACTGAAATACTATTTAATTAAATATGTAAAAAATATTTTTTTTATAAAAAATAATCCAAGTGGTTTAAACAATAAAAAAATAAACAATTTTCTCTAAAATTTAATTGGCTTTTGTTCGTTCGTCGGCGAGTTGTCGGAAAATAAGCTTTTCGGCGAGTGGTTTGGCGGTGAGTTGTCTTTCAGCGAGTTGTCTGTCGGCGAGTTGTGGGTGCGCCATTTTTTTTCTTTTTTTAGAATGATTGGAACAATTTGGAAATATTGACAGAAATTTTCACACACCTTGTATCATCGTTTACTGTAATCGAAAAAATAACATTTAAAAAAAAAAAATTTTTATTTAAATAACATTTTTTAAGTAATTTTTCGCTTCTTTTCAGCACAACGACGCCAAGGCGCAAAAAGTGGTGCGCCTACGCGTTACGCGACCGCGCATCGGCATGAGCGCGGTGGAGATGGGCTCGCACTACGCGTCGCTGGCGTGGAACGACTCGCTGCGCATTCGCGCTACCGACAAGGTCGCGCTCTCGCTCGATGTGCGCGACAGCGGCGGCCAACTCAGCCGCTCCATCCAACTTTCGCTGCACAACCCCTGGTACTCCTACAACGTCATGCGCCTCAAACCGCTCAATGTAGGTGGACTTTTGCGACAACATTTTTCGATCGAGTAAATAAAATTTTTGTTTTCAACAATTTATGGTGTGGTATATGTGCGCCAGGGGTGAGAAAATTTTCAATTTTCATTGATTTTTCATTTTTTGATTTTCGAAAATATTTAAATTTTTGAAAAATTGGCCGTTCTTTCAAAAGTTTTCAACATTTTATTTTTATTCATTTCAAACAAAATACAGTCAGAATTCACTTTAACAATATCGTAATGGTTTTTTTCAGTTTTTATTAGGGGGAGGGATTGGTCGTAATTCAAAATTCCTAAATTTCGGCCGAATGTTCCGACTAGTCTGAGTTTGGAAGTTATTTTTAACATCACAGTAATCTTTAATGAAGTCAAATTATTTCCCACATTTATTATTTAAAAAATTCCGAAATTTAGCATCTTATTCTAATCAAAAATGACAAATAACTGAAAAAAAGTTCAATTCCCAAATACGGCCGGCCGTTTTTGAGCATCGGAATTGGGTATTGAAAATTTTTACTTCTAATTCCGCCGATAGATACATGTAATATTATTGAACACATATGTATCAGGGTTGGGCGGAATTCCGATTTCCGAATTCCGAAATGCGGAATTCCGGCCATTTTTGGCCTCGGAATTGCGAATTTTTGGCTATTCCGAGTCGGAATTTGGAAGTTTTTGGACTAGTAAAAGGGGCTTGACAATTTCGAAAAATTGCTTTACTTGCATCATAATCTGCAACTTCTGACATTGATTATTCCACATTTATTTGTTTGTCTTGTCTTCTAAATAAAATACTTTCTATAGCTTGCTTTCTCTACTTAGATTATTAACAATTTCTGCCTAAAAATTGCTAAACATCTTATGAAAGCGAAATATCGAAATTTTGGCAAAAAAAATTTTAGTTAGTTATTTTTGTTAATTTTAGAATTACACATTCTGCCTTGCTTACCGTATGCTCAGCTACGATCTTAGCGCCATCGACGAACACAACAGCGGCGCGCACACGCCCGGCTTCGCCGCGCTGTTTATTAGCGCCAACGCGCAGAACTCAGCGCGACAATTGCGCGAAAGCGCGCCGATATTTGAGGCATGCGTCGACGCGCAAACGCTCGAGAATTTGAGCTTTTTACGCTCGCTCGACGCGTCCACCGTGATTACGATGGCGGCGGTCGCGTTCGTGCTCACCGCGCTGCTCACCGTACGCGCCATCTACTTCCGCTTCTACATTTGGCAGGAGACGAAGTTGAGGTGAGTTACATAATATTTATTAAATACGAATCACCTACCAAATGCCTTAACCTCCACCCCCCCCCCCCCAAGGGGGGGGGAAGCAGGAGGGACGCGACCAAGAATGGGCCGGGGGGGAAAAAATTTTGGTTTTCCGGGGTTTTTCCCTTCCGTTTTGGGTTTTGGGTTTTCGGGATTTCCAATTTTTTTTATTTTTCGGNGACTTTTTTAACTTGGATTTGATCAAAATTTAAGCAAAATTTTGCGCTCGCGCGGCTTTCGCCGCGCTCGCTTATTTAATTTGTTCTATTCTTTCTGATGTCAAATCAGTTTTCTTCTTTCATACGTCTATATACATATTGGCTTACTTATTATCAGTTTTTTACTATACAAAAACCTAATGACAAAAATCGAATAAAAAAACTCGAAAAACAAACAATGGTCTTGTTGAGGAACCGAACTTGCACACGAAAAAGAGCCCACGTAGACATTAACCATTAAGCCACAGAACTCAGGTTGAGCGAGATGCAAAATTTGGTTGATAATTAAAAGTATTACTGCATAAATTGTAAATAACTTTTTGTTCCTGGTTTTTTGAAAAATATACTGAAAAATATACCTAAAATATAAAAGAAAAATAGAAAAAAAATTGCAAAATTTTTACAAAATTTTCGATTTTCGGTAAAAATTTTCTTTCGGCGATTTTTTTCTTTCGGTTTTCGATTTTCGGAATTTCGAATGTCTTTCGATTTTCGGTATTTCAAATTTACTTTCGTTACACCCCTGGTATATATGTGTATTGATTGCATTGAGTGATTTAAACGAAAAAATAAGAAATATTTTAATTGAAAAACAAAATGTCGGAAAAGGATTTTCTGACGTAAACTGAAAAAATTAACCGAAAAAAGGAAATAAAAAAGTTCAAATAAAAAATAATTCTCTTTTTTGTGCAAAAAAAGTTTAGTGCAAAAGTTTAATTTATAAACTTTTTTACATAATTACCGATATCTTGTACCTACATATAACCGATAGTTTGACCTAATAAGCGAATCGCGGAGAGTCGCTGTGTCGTTTGCGCTTTGTTTGTGGTTTCTTGCCCCCATCCCCTCCATCTAATGTGATTTTTTTAAACCAAAAATTACAAAAACGTTATAATATTTTGCACCATCGGTAATAAACCGAATTCAGCCTTTCTTTACACATAAATCAATAAATTCACGTTTTCAAATTATTGCGCAAAAAATAGTTAATATTTCAATTTATTTCAGAGCGCGCATGAACGAAAGTATGAGTGGTCAGAGTTTTCTGTCGAATTCCTCCTCCGTTCAGAACGCTTTTGGCGGAATTTCGCATTCTGTTACTTTCGAGAACACGCCACAGGTATGTACATGAATGAAATCGTTTTTTGTGCGTGTTTCGGTGTTACTATCGGTTAAACTATCACACATACACATATATACGTATGTATTAATACAGTAATAAGCTTGCAATTATTTATTATTAACTATGCCAACATATGTTTGTTTGTTTATTTGAGTGTATTTGTATCCATTTAGATTCTAAATCAAGCGACCAATTTGAGCCGCTTTCCGCGCGGCGAAACGCACAACAAGATGGCGCACGGCGCGCCCGCAAAGCGCCTAAGCGGTCAAAACGGCGCGAGCGCGCTCAACGTGCCGAGCGAATCAACGCGAATGCTTAAATTCAATGATATTGCAGTCTGAGAATCACGCAAATAATATAATTTGAGAATTTCACAGATTTATCACTTGACAATTATGCAAATGATATCACTTGAGAATTACGCAAATGATATCATTTGAGAATAATATCATTTGAGCACTTGAGAATCACACAGATGATATCACTTTGCCAGTATCATTTTATGTACAAACTTTTAGTGCCATTCTCATTATGATAATATTTTATTTCATTGATATCATCTCTGACTGATATTAATGCTCTCTATCTATATACATATATCATCATCGTTCTTGTTGTATTGCTGTTTGATTTTGTTGTTTGTATAAATATTGCAATAATTTTTGTTGTTTTGCTCATTTTTTAATTCGTTTTCAATTCGAAATAAATTTTATTTTCAAAAAAGTTTAAATTTACAAAAAAAATATTTCAAAAAAATTATTTCATTTATTTTTAGACTAAATTTTTTATGAAAAAACAAAAAAAAGACAAAAAATAATTTGAAAATATTACAAATTGACAATTTTCAAAATTAAATAATTTTTAATATAATTGGCGAAAAATTAAACAAAAGGAATATTTCCTTTTTTTATTCAAAAAATGTAACTAAAAAATTTTTTAAAAATTTGAATTTAAACAAATTTTAAAAAATTACAAAAATTAAAAAAAAAATTTTTTTTCGACTTTTTCGAATTATTTGTAAAATTTAACCAAAAAAGCGCCATTTTTACTGGAAAAATTTAATCAAAAAAATTTAAAAAATTTAATTTAATTTTTAATTTTTTGAAATTTTTGTAAAATTTTCAAAAAAAATTTTTTTTTGTGAAATATTCGTTTTATGACAAAATTTCTAATCATTTCTAATCAACTTAACTCAACTAATAATGATAATAATTATAATAGATAATATAATGTAATATATTGTATAACGAAGGTAATGATAATGATAATGATAATAATAAGTGTACGGAAAGATTTGAATAAAATGATTCCCTGAGAATTTATCAAAAAATTGAGACATTTTAATTAAAATAGAATCCTGAACATTTTGCCTGAACAATTTGAATGAGTAAACGGATTACTGTGTGTAAAGAAAGTACAACAATTACGGTAATCGTTTGGAGGTATTACATAATAAGTTTTCTTAATTAAATTAACAAATACAATTAATTTTGTGTTTGCCGCTAAACACAGCTCGTCCCCCACACCTCAAACCCCGAACCTCCGAAACTGTGTTTGGGTGCCTGTTTTGTGTGTGTGTGTGTGTGTGTATGTGTTTGTGATTGGATGTATGTAAACTGTTATATATGTGTGTTGCTGTGTCAATTTCGTGTGCGCTTGTTTTGTGTGTAGTTGTGTATTTGAGTGTGTGTGTTTTGCATATGGGCCGTTGTGTTGTTTTGTGTTGTGTGCTTGTTTTGTATGTCACTGTATGTGTGTTGGTTGTGTGTGTATGTGTGTGTGTGACTATTTTGTCTTTATTTTGTGTGTGGGATATTGTGTATGTGCTTATAACCAAAAAAATTTTTTAACAATAATTGTGTTGGCAATTTTTTATGCTCGCACTTCAAAGTGCCAATTTTTGTGAGTGTTACCGTATACCCCGCCGCCTCGGGGACAAGTTGTGTGGCAGAATTTGAAAATAATTTTTTTGAGAGCGGAAATTTTTGAATAAATACGAAAAGTTGAAAAAAAAACAACAAAAACTTTGTGTTTGGAATTAAAATATGAAACAACAAAAAATAATTTGGATTGATTTTGAACAAACAAGAAGAATACAGTATGCACATTGATACCGGACAGTAATTCATCAGTAATTTTTCTTTCCGGTTCGCAATTACAACAAAACAAAATTGTAATTGTAAAATAATAATAAAAAAAGACGAAAATTATTTACAAAGTAATATGTAGTAATAATACAAAAATAATACAAAAATAATACAATAAATTGAAAATCTATTTAACAAACTATCCATTACGGTATCTACGTATGTATGTATGTGTATATGCGGTAGTTACTACGATAAAACTTCAATAATTTCTAACTTTTTCAATTAAAAATTTTTAATACAAATATTCAAATACAGTCTTTCCCAATTTACAAGTGCGCTATCAACGCGCTCTTTCCGCGCTCTCAAACGCGCTTTCAAACGCGCTCTCAAACGCGCTCTCAACGCGCTTCCAAACGCGCTCTCAAACACTCTATTTGCTCTCGGCGCGCTCTCAATTCGCTTCGAGCGCCTCGACCTTGATGTCGGCTAGCAAGAGGTCGGCGCCTGCCACCACGGCGGCCGTCGGCGTCGAGTTGTGCGTGCGCGACGGCGACGACGACGACAGCGGCGTGTGTGTGCGCGACGGCGACGGCGACGACAGCGACTCGGTGGTGCCGCCGCTCGTGCATCCGCTGCTAGCGCCCGAGATGTCCATTGGCTCGTCCGCTTCTTCGCCCACGCCAATGTCGCCTACCGCGACCAGCCGACCGTTTGCCTCCATGCTTTCGTTGGTGGTGGACTCGGTCTTTGGCATCTCCACTACCGTATCCTCGTTCGCGTAAGACAAATTGTTGTTGTTGTTATTTGGTACTGTATCTACTACGGTGGAAATGATATTTTCATTATTATTGATGTTGTTATTGTTGTTGTTATTGTTATTCAAAATTCCGCTATTACCACCAATGATACAGTTATTCGACCGTACTGCAGCTTCGAACGCAGCTACCGTAGCCGCCAGCGTTACGGGATTAAAGTTTTGTTGTTGTTGTTGTTGTTGTTGTTGTTGTTGTTGTTGTGCGTGCGTTTTTTGTTGTTCAATTAGTTGTTTGTGCCTTTGGTCGAGCAGCATTTGCTGTTGTTGTTGGTGGTGTTGATTTTGTTGTTGGCTGTGCTGTAGCTTGAGGCAATTCTGATACTGTAGCTGCTGCTGTTGTGCGATACGGTCGGCTGCGTTCAGCTTCGGCGAGCGCACCTTTTTCGCGTGGCGAACGCGTCGGCAGCGCGCCGCCAGTTTGCGCATTGCCTCGCGAAAATATTCCCAAAATTCCTCCTCGCTTTTCACGCGACTTCCCAACACTTTGCGGCAAACGTCTGAAAATGTCCATATATTTTCAGAGAATATGCGAGCTAGTTTGTATTATGTAAGTGTGTAAAGTGGGCAACGGGCGGTCTCTCAGTAAATGTAAAGACCTATTGATCTTCAACCACGATCAGTCGCGGCCAGTTCTGTAACTCGCATCCGAAATGCATCCCTAAATCCAATGCATCCTAAGACACTGAGCTCGGATGCAAAACGTTTTTTGTCGGACTCAAGAAAAAGTCTCCGCCCATTTTTTTGGATTTTATATTCAAAAAGATTTAGAATTTTCGTTTTGGAAAAAGCCGGATTTAAATGTATCCGGATGCAAAACCGATGTACATTTGAATACGGATGCGTTCAAATCTGCGAATCCATTTTGGACGCGAGTTACGGCACTGGTCGTGGCCAAAATGCAAAGTGGAGGAAGGCTGTCAAGTCAATAGCCGACCGCTGCATGCCACCGATCCCCTGCTACCCGGCCCGAGGAAATGCTTTGCACGTTTGCGACAAGGGGAATAAACATGCTAATATGGAGCAAATAAAGAATGAGTACGTACGGTAGTCATAACCAGAAATGTGGGATATACGCCACAATAAACGAATGAAGTTCTCATAATTTTCCTCCTCATAATTTTTTTATAAAAATATCGTAAATATACATATCATATACGTACGTATGTATGTACCACCCCCCCCCGGTGTGGTGGGCCGCAAATAAATTTCATTTGCGAAAACCGCAAATCGCAAACAAATTTTTATTTTTGCCCAAAAAAGCCGCAAAACCGCAAATTTTTTTATAAAAAAATTTTTTTTATAAAAAATTGCATTGGAAAATTCGTTTACTGATATCTCCGCAATAGGATCGTTTGATCATTTAATACAATGCTATGCCAAAGTCTACATTGCGGATTTGAAGAAAAAAACTGTTTCCTATTTCTCAAGATTTGCGAAAAATTTTTTGCTCAAAAAAGCCGCAAAACCGCAAATCGCAAACCGCAAATTTTACCACCCCTGGTATGTACATACATATGTCACAAAATGTGTCTTTTGAAATGTGTTAGTCTACAGTTTACAGTAGTTAGTAAGACACTTACGTTGAATGTAGATGATTCCGGGATTGGGCAGGTTGTTGTAGCTGGAGTGGTTGGGCGCCGCTACCGTAGTCTGCGACATTAGCCGCGAGCCGAAAACGCGCTTTTCCGCCAATTTCTTGCACAGCTGCGCCATTGTCTCCGACACTTCCACATTCTCGTACTTTTTGCTTTGGACAACCTGCTGGATTACCTGCTGCTCGGAGAGCGGACGAAAATCTAAACAAATGTGCCGTAATCAATGAAGTTTATTAGACAAAATTGCAAAAAATTCTACAAATTTTGAGCTGTACACAGTTGTACATTCTTATACGTATTAGGGAAGAGAAAAATCAAAAATTTGAGAAAATGTTCGATTTTCAATGTTTTTTCTTTCAATTTTTGTTTTTCGATTTCGAAAAATCAGTAATTTTTTCGAAAATTTCGAACATTATCAACATTTTTTTAATTCAATTTAGCCTCATCCATAAGTGATCTTTTGTAAAAAATATAATCAAAATTAACTAAAAAAATTTTTCTCGTTAAATTTTAGGTTGACAAAAACTTTTTTATGAAAATATTAGCGATAAATAGAAAAAAAATTTTTAAATGAGTTGAAAAATTTGGTCAAATTTTCGATTTTCGACAAATTTTTTTTTCGATTTTTGAAAAACCTCCAATTCATTTCCACTCATCCCTGATACATATACAATTGTAATTATTTTAATTAAAGTATTAAAGATTAGGTTTTCTTACATGGATCAGCCTGCATGGCCTGTGGGACGGGAATTTTGATGCGCGCAATGAAATCTTCCGACAAATTCTCCTGGCGAATGCTGCGCACATAATCGTCGTTGGCGGCGCGCCTGCGCTCCGGCGACACTACAGCTGCGGCGCTACCGCTGCTCATCAGGCTGTCAGCGGCCGTGGCGGCTGTGGCTCCGCCCAGCGTAGATGTTGGTGGTGTAGCTGTTGTTGTGTTGCTCGTCAAAATCACACCTCCGCCGCCAATTGTATTTCTGCGAATTTGATGTTGTTGTTGCTGCTGTTGTTGCTGTTGTTGTTGCTGTTGTTTTTGTTGTTCTTGGTGTTGCTGTTGTTGTATTTGCAGTTGTTGTTGTTGAATTTGTAAATGTTGTTGTTGAGTTCGCAAATGTTGTTGAATTTGTTGTCGTTTTTGTTGTTCTTGCTGTTGTTGTAGCAGCAGCGAAGCTTGAATTTGCGCAATTGCAGTTTGCTGTTGTTGTTGCTGTTGTTGCTGCTGTTGGTCGCTTAACATATTGGAATTGGTGTTTATCAGCGATTGTTGTTGAGGCAGAAACGCGGTTGTTGTGTTTGTGTTGCTTGAAGTTACTAAAATTATAACAAATAAAATTTTCCGAAAAGTGTATCTTATTAACTTTTTTCTAATTGTACGTAGTATGTAGTACTGTATCTCTAATAATTTACTAAGGGTGGTTTGCGCCCAATCCGGGCCGGGCCCACAATTGACTGAGTCGGGCTGGGCCGGGCCGGGCCGGGCTGAGCCGGTCGGACAATTGACTAGGCCAGAGCCGGGCTGGCCTTATGCTCAGTCCACAATTGGCTGAGCCATGCTGAATTGGGCCCACAATTGACTGGGTCAGCTTGGGTATGACTGAGCCGATTGAAAAAAACATTTTTTCTCACAGCTTATTGGGCCGGGCCGGGTTGGGTTTGCATTGAAAAAAGAGTCCAAGCCACCCTTATAATTTTTCATAAATTTGCTGCTGCTATTATGTATACTGTAAATAGTATACATATGTACAATATCACTGAATTATGGCTGCAATCGAAAGCAAACCATTCGACACAGCGCTGGCGATGTGCGGCAGCGAAAGTAACTGTGACATGAAGTTGTTGGGTCGAGTCACAGTGACAGCAGCAGCTGCTGCAGCTGCAGCAGCAGCCAAAGTCTGTGAGGAGTTGCTGAGTGAAAGTTGACCGGCGCCAATTTGAGCCAATATTTGCTGCGAATTGTTGTTCATCTGAATGTGTTGTTGCTGCTGTTGTTGTTGCTGTTGTTGTTGCTGTTGTGGACTCACAAGCATCAGCTAACATACAGTAAATAATTATCAAATAACAACAAAAAAGTTCAAATATTAATAACTACAAAATAATAGAGCACTTTTTTCGAAAACTGTGTCTTACTGTATCTACGTGAAACTTTTGTTGTTTTTTATGACAAATTCTACTTTTGATATGTAGTTTAGCTGTGTTTGGTTTGGTTGTTTACCTGCGTATTTGTGGAGGAAACAGATGACGAAGTTTCGTTTCCATCAACGACTACCGTATCCACAAAGTTGCCGCTCGATTCTCCTTAAATTTTAATCAATAAAATATTCTATACATATACATATATGTATGTAATCAAACACATATACATATACATGTGTACAAACAACTATTGAATACATAATAAAATAAAATTAATTTAATTTAATTTAATTTAATTTTTGAAGTGTGAACCTGTTATCATTTTTTGTTGAGTATTTCCTATCGCACTGGTATCACCGCTGTGTTGCTGTTGCTGTTGATACATTGGTTGATGTCTTTCTTGCTGATGTTGTTGCTGCTGCTGCTGCTGCTGCTGTTGTTGTTGTTGAACGGCTGCGTGAACCAACTCGGTGAATTTTGCGCCGTTGTTTGTCGCGGCATCGCCGACGGACGACGCGTTGCCAAAATTCTGGAGCGTTTGGAGCAGCGTGCCGGCCTTATGTCCCGCCGCGTCGCTCCTCAAATGCGGCGACAATTGCTCAAGAATGCGCAGCGTTTCACTCGAAAGCGCAGCGCTGTGCGTGAATGGCTGCTGCTGTTGCTGGTGTTGTTGTGATGGAGGCTGATGATGGGATTGTTGTTGGATGAGTTGTTGGGACAGCTGTTGAGTGAGTGCAGCGGTTAGTGGTGGGCCGTTCGCGGACAAAAATCCGTTAGACAACAGCCACGGAATGAGGCGTGTGGGGCTGGCTGAAATAATTATGATCGGGTTATAAATCGTGAGCATTGACTACTGTTAGAATGAGTCTTATGTCGAGAGGAGAGTGTTTCCGTGAAAAATTAATTTTAGAAATTCAAGAAGACTTTACGGTTTTCAATAAAGTTAAGTGGCAAAATTAACCACTTCACTTTAAAATAATGATTGACCGTAGTGGGAATCGAAGAGACAACACAACGTATATGACAACTGCTTTACCGGTTGAGCTATACGCACACACTGACCATGGAACAGAAATCACTGTTTATCTCGCTCCAACAAAGTCACGACGAGGTCAACAGTTCTTGTACACAATATGTATGATATGTATTGTATGTATGTGCAATATCAAAAACGTGGAAAACTTACCGCTGCTGAGGCTGCCAAACGAAAATTTGTTGGCGGCTGCTTCGGAATTCGGCGGAATTGCCAGCTGCGTCTGCTGCTGCTGTTGCTGTGGAAGCAGTTGTTGTTGTCGTTGCGGAGACGAAAACAATTGTTGTTGTTGGTCATGTGGCTGGTCTTGTTGTTGTTGTTGTTGTTGTTGGGCGATTGGCTCCGCCTTTGCCGTCAATCGTCCGATAAAGTTGATGGGAGCGCGCTCCTGATTCGGCGGCGGCGCGTCGAACGTGGTGGAATGATTGCCGACGGTGGTCGATAGCACGGAACGCGTCATGTCCATGAACTCGCAAATCATCTTTTTGAGGTTTTGAACTTCACTGAAAAATATTTCGTTTTGAAAAATAAATATTCACTGAAAAAATGTTCGTATTTTTAAATAACACTAATTAAAATCGGTGTTTGGCGAAATAAATTAAATTTTTCACATATAAAAATTTCATTTTATGAAAAAATGTCATTTTAAAGCAATGAAATTTTTTCATGTAAAGAAATTTTTTGAAAAAGTTTCATTGCGCCAGACATTCGCGTTTTAACGTGGTTGAATGACAAACAATTTTTTGCAATAAAAATTTGAAAAAAAAATTTCAGACATTATAAAATTACGAAAAACTGAATTTTTTGAAACATTTTCGGGCTTATATTCGAAACTTTTTTTGCTCAAACAACATTGGGGCAATAAAAATGAACAGGTAATTAACTTTTATCAACAAATAACGTTCAATTTTGCTTTATTAGCCAAGAGAAAAAAAATTTTTTTTCAACTTTTGCTTTTGCTCTCGAGTTTAACTTTTATTGCCAAACAACAAACATTATTGCAAAATATGTTTTTCGCTGTTCAACGACGCTGATAACAAACAGCTAAAATCCGCTGTGCTATTTTCCACATTATATGTATAATAATAAAAATATTATATATTTTTTATGTGTATATATGTACATGTTTATATACAAGCATATATACATTTAGAAAAAAGCGTAAAATTTTTCATATGAAACAATTCAAAAAATAAAATAAAATTTTGGAAAAAAGTGTTCATTGAATTAAAAAAAATGAAAATGAAAAGAAATTTCACAAAATTTTGTTGCTTTTTGGTAAAGTGCAACTTTGCACAATTATTCGAATGACTTTGCACTTTTATCATTCATATTCATCGAACGCAGCACATTCGACTTTTAGTCATTTTGAGTTTTTTTTTTTGAATGATAATGATAATATTAACGGTAACGGTAATGATAATTGTATGATAAATAGCTGTGGCGAACGAGAGAGAAAAGCGTTCGGCCACAGCTATTTATTATCGTAATTTTGTGTGCTTTTTGCACTTTACAAAATTTTCGCTTTTTTGAAAATTCAAATTTTTTTACCTTTTCACAGCAATAATTTGCCCTCGACAGCCATTGCAGCAGTAGTCGGCGAGCTGTGGAGGAGGAGGTGGGGGTGGTTGTACGCCGCTGTGCTCACCGTTATGTAGCGAATTTGTGCCATTTACTTCCGCAGCAGCACCACCGCTACCGTCCACAGTAACTACGGTGGTTGTGCTGCGGAACAGACTTTTGTTGAGGGGAGGAGCTAGCAGCGCAGGCGTATTTGACGCAGAAATGGAGACAGCTACTGCTGCTATTGCTGCCGCCGTCGCCGCCGCTGTTGACTGACCGCTGTTGTTAGCGAACGTGTCCGCAGCGCAGCTAATTGCGTTCTGCCCGTTGCTGTTGTTGTTGCCGTTGTTGCCGTTGTTGTTGTTGGTGCACTGTAGGCTGCTGGCCTCGGACTTGTAATTATTGCTGTCGCCGTTGTGGTCATTGTTTTTCATCTGCCAAAAAGCACCGCCACCGTTCACAACTCCCGCTGATGTGGCTGTTGTAGTTGTGGCTGCGTTTTTGGCTGCCTTTAGCTGCTGCTAAAACAATTTATGATATTTGTATACATAATGCTTTTTATATTTATATTTAATTATAATTGTAGCCAAAGGTTAGTGCTCTGATCATTTTGGCGTTAATGTGAAAATTTTAAATAATTTAAATATGCATATGTATATACATAGCACCCCTGGTATGTATGTATGTATGTATGTATGTATGTATGTATGTATGTATGTATGTATGTATGTATGTATG
>SAUE01000023.1:14167-55051 GCA_009724625.1 Deladenus siricidicola
ATATATATATATATATATATAATTGTTCAATTTTTAATAATGAATAGAATTGGCTCATATTTTACTAAAATTTGCTAATGTAAATACAAATGTATGTTTTTATGTAATTCTAATTTTAAAAGAAATTTTCTTAAATTTTTTTGTGAAGGAGTTGTATATTAAAAAATTAAACACATACATCAGGGGTGTAACAAAAGTAAATTTGAAATTTCGAAAATCGAAAATTTGAAATTTTGATTTTCGAAAATCGAAAGAAGAAAATCGTCGAAAATCGAAAGAAAAATTTTATCGAAAATCGAAAATTTTGTAAAAAATTTGCAAAATTCTTTTATTTCTTTTTTTATATTTTATGTGTATTTTTCAATATATTTCCAAAAAATCAAGAACAAAAAATTATGCAGTAATTCTTTTAATTATTAACCAAAATTTTATGCTCATAAATATAAGCTTGTGGTTCAGTGGTTATTGTCCATGTTTGCATTTTGGTCTTTGCTGGTTCGGATCCCGGCTCGGTTATTTTTCTTTTTTCGATTTTTTTATTACGTTTCTGTTTAATAAACAAAAAAAAATAGCTATAAGTGATGTATTAAGGAACACGTAGATGTTCGAACCTTAATTTATGTGACTAACTTACAAATTGTGAATCAAAATTGAACTAACTTATGTGAAAAAAAACTTATATGAAAAAGTTTGAAACTTAAAACTTAAACTTTCTTCTAAAAATGACACATTTTTACTTAATTTTCACTAAATTTTTGTGAAAAAAATTTCTTATGGGCCGGGTGGAATTGAATAAAAAATTTCTTCAAAATTTTGAAAATTTTCGAAATTTTCGAAAAAATGGCCGATTTTTAGAAAATCGAAAGGAAAAAAAACCGAAAATCGAAACGTCCTCGCGATTTCGAAAATCGAAAATCAAAAGGACCTCGTGATTTCGAAAATCGAAAATCGCGAAAATTGTTACACCCCTGATACATATGTATGTATGTATTACATGTAGTGTATGTATTGAATATTATTAGTATACATAGACTATTAGCCAAATCGATTATTTCAGAGCCCAACGAGGAAGATAATAATGTCTCATCGGAACTAATGATAAATTATTCCTTTATAAATATATTTCTTAAAAAATAAATATATATTTCAATAAATATATTTTTTATTTTGTTTGTTTTTTACATTTTTACTGTTTTTGCGAATATTTTTGATTTGGTCGCCGCCTACTCTCCCCCCCCCCAAGCACCCCCAAGCGGCTTTTGCGTTTCGCAAAGCTTTTCGCGCTTAAACCTCTGGCCGCCAACTCGATTTCAATGTTTGTTTACTAAACAAAGCGTTTAAGCGTAAAAATAAATAAAAAATGCAATTTGCAAATTTTAAGAAAGGTTTGAATAAGCATTTTGCATTGAAAAAAATTTTATACATTTTCCCAGAGGCATTCCTAATTCCTAAAGTTGGTTAAAGTTGAACAATAAATAAACTTCTTTCGAATAATAAAACCAATTTTTTGTGCAAAAATGATTTTTGCTAAAAAATTTACTAAATATTAAATATACTATTAAATATTAAATGTTAAATTAATGTAAATTTTTTTACTTTTTTGTTTGTATTTTTTTGAATTAGAATGCCATTTTTATGAATGAAATGAAATCCATCTCCAGCTATACGACACATATTTTCATAATTGGCTTTTCACATCAAAACTAATAAATTATTATATAAAACGTTATTACTTTTATTCGAATTTAGCATTCTTGAATGCTTTCCACAAAACTTTTCTAATGCATACATATGTATGTATATATAAGTTATTTTCATATCTTTTGTGGGAAATCTTTTTTTAATGGAAAAATAAAATTTTTAATTTTTTGATGTAATTAGAAAAATAAAACTATTTACTCCCAATCAGGGTTGGGTAATCACAAATTGATCGTCTCCGTCTCCACCTTTTCCAAAAGATCGCCTTCGCCTGATGCGCTAGATCGCCAGGCGCTAGATTTCCATAATATGTATATGTTTCCGCCAGTATATATGTTTCGGCCAGACTTAAATCATTTTTGAATCCAACTGAGCCGAATCCGGCTAATTTTTTTGAAGCGGCTACACTATAGGCGCTTCCAATCTTATCGTCTTCCTTCAATAAGAAAGACAGAACCAACCATTTCTTATTCACAACATATACCGTATCCGCGCCATTTTCGTTAATTCAAAACTCAAACCAAACCATAAAAATATATTTGATTTTCAAACGCCAATCACGCAAAAAATTTGAAATTTGTACAAACAATTCGCAACATTTTACCGATATCCATTAATGGTTGTGTGTGCTTAACAACCGACGACGAGGACGTAAGCGAAGTTAAATTTCACATTTATTTGTAAAAATACACAAATTTGTGTTTATTTATTTAACTCGGAAACAACTTCCTAACTTTTTTCAGCGTGATCGATCACTCCCCTTTTACTCGTATCATCATCTCAGCATCTCTTGACTTCCCCCTCTATTCTCGAAAACTTTCTCAACAGCCAACGAGAAAGTAATACAGAAAGAAGAAAGAAAGAAGAAAGAAAGAAGAAAGACAGAAAGAAAGAATGAGCAAAGTCTCAGCCTTTTTTTGACAATTCTCGAAAGTTGCATTTTGAATTTCTTCGCGAAACCACAATCCAATGCTTATTATTATTGCACATTAATGCCAGCGTATATGTACATACATATGTAACAAACAATGTTTTGCAAAAAAGCTTTTTTTTCTTCACAAAAGAACAATTAATTTGCAAACTTTTGATTAATCGTCGCCATTCTGCAACAAAAAAAGAAATTTTGTGAAAAACATCTTCAATCCTACTTTTACAGAAATTCGCTTGCAATTATTTGCAATTATTTTATTTTATTTTATTTTTCTGCCTTCAAAAATTCAAATTTTTGTAAAATTTAACCGTTTTATTCAATTTTTTATTTTTTTGCAATTTAATTCGATTTTTGCGTGATTTCTGCAATTTGGAACTTTCAGGCAGTAAATTTTTCAGTGAACATTAAATTTTTTTATGATTCCGTTATTTTATTTTTTTTATTCCTGGGATACTGGCTGGGTATTACCGTATACACGCGCTAATCATCAAATAAGACGAATTAATCGAATAATATCAATTTTTTCCTTTTTCCTTTTTATTTCTTCAAAATTAGACCAAATTTTTTCACGCCTCTTTCTATAAAAGCTTGAAAATTTAATTTTTATTTATTTTCTACAAATAAAGCACAGCAAATATTGTAATAATGTGCACATAATATAATAGATGTGTTAGACTTTTACATTTTATTCCACAATTTATTATTTTCGACTGCCGTTTTCACCTTTCAAAAAAGAAAGTCGCCTCAGGATTAGTGTTAATTTTCTCAAAATATCACGTACTCTCTCGCTCTCTCTCTCCGCCTCTCTCTCTCTCTCTCTGCACACTCTTGCTATGCTACATTTCCCTCTTCGAAGCTAAAAAATTTGCAAAGTTGCTTTTACGCTTTTCTGTGGACTTTCGCTGTTTAAGAAAAGCAGTCATCATCCTCATCAGCAGCAGCAGCAGCAGCGTGGTGTGTTATGAAATTAAAAAATGAGGTGTGGAGGGGACGATTAAAACAGTCACCAAAACCAAAAAACATCCATTTACTACTTACACTACTGCGAAGGGGGAGAAAAGCCACCACCAACCATCAACAAATACTATCTATGAATGAAAAAATAAATGTTTTAACACGGTTGGCGCCATGGTGGCGGCAAAATTTTATTATTATTATTGCATTTGGAAATTATTGTGCCGTGTGAAATTGCTCCTTTCGCCCAAATCTTTGTTTTCTTCGCCTCTCTGTGTGTAAAGGTATGAGGGAAAGTGAGGGAAAGTGTGGCTGAAGCAAAAGAGAAAGAGAGAAAGCAGCCTGATTTTCTTCCTCAAACTTTTCGCCTACGTTTTTGCGCTTTTGTCCAAAAACAAGGTATGTACATCCATCATCATAACAACCAATTTCCGGCCAAATGACCACACCTCACACCAAGCCTCGCGAGACTTTGATACCGTGTCTTTGCGGTTTGGAAACATAAAAATCTGTGTTCATTTAAACAATTTATGTATGCTTATAGAAACTTATTTAGATTATGCCACCATCTACGCAAATACCACCTCCGACCTAACATGTTTCGCAGCAATAATAACAACATTTGCACATGAAACATTCTGTAATGCACAAATCGCACAGTAAACCGGTAAACAAATTAAATTTTTCTAATCCACCAAAGCCAAACTCATCCAATTACAACAACAACAACACATTCGACAACAACAACAGCAACAACAACAAAACGGCCGAAGACAACAATAACGTTAAAGATTCAGACTCAAAGCACTCAAATCAACCATCTCCGTCGACGTCATTTTTATCATTTGACTTTAAAAGTCGAGAGCCTGATAATAATGATAACTTCGATGCCGAGAACGACAATAATAATAATTTAAATTTGCCTAATGATGTCAGCAGATACGATCAGAATAGGCTTTTTCATGAGAAAAGCTTCACTTCCCAGCGACACGCGCAGCCCAAAAGGTGGGAAATTTCAAAGAAAGACAAAAGCGAAAGCACTTTCAAAAGAGCGCGGCTCTCCGACTTTTGGCGATGTCGGCGAAAGTTTGCGACGGTAGCGTCAACGACGGGCACTGCGATAATCTTGGAGAAGGAGTTGTGGCTGAATAGAGTGGCGGGCAATCGCCTGAAAAATCAACCACGAACCAACGACATTGATAGCCGGCAGCCAACGCCAACAAAACAGAAATCATCATACAGCGAAAATCTACGAAAATATTTCACTAATTTGCTATTATTATTATTGTGCCTGGCAATAAGCGGCGCGCTGTTACTGCAACAGCGCGCAATGATTTTGCGGCTGGAGAATCGCCTGGAAGAGGCGGAAAACGATATTACAGTAATCAAGGAATTCTTTATTACCGTTTATGCTGATCAGGTTGGTAGCGTAATTTTTTCATATTTGTAATTTTTGTAATAGTATTTGTGTTCAAGTATGTACATAAAAAATATGTACATAAATTGCAAATGTGTTTATGAATGAATTACATTTTTGAAATATGTATGGATAGTATTCGGTTTTTAGATTTTCCGTAAAATATTTTGTGAGATTAACATACATACATAAATTAATTATAACAATTTGTTTGAAAACTTCTCAAAAACTCACCTTTTCCTTCAATTTGTGATAGATGAACATGAGAATATTTGTGCCGCAGCTTCCGATATTTTCACAAAAAAATTGCAAAAAGATACATGCATACATACATACAGTATGATGCAGAATGGCGCTTGTAGGAAGGATTATGGTGCATAATGAAATAAACATTTGTTGTTAAACGGATTAGCGTTCCCCATTGTTGTTTAATCTGACATCAAAACAACAACAACAACAACAAAACACCAACTGACGAACTGTAGAACAAAGGCACGGAATTTGCGTTTATTTGCATATCAAATAAACAAATTATTTAATAAAAATTATAATATTTCTAAAATCCGCTCAAAAACATCAATAATACCTGGAAAATGTTTCCAAAAATAACGCGAAAACCATCTGCCAACTCTCCACGACAAGAAAGAGTTCATTCATTGTGAAGGTTCATCTCGCCAGAGATTGTCATAGTGATGGCGGCTGCCGAGAAAATTACAGCCAATTTTATTGTTTTATAATTTGGCAAAAAAAAGAAAACAAAATTTTCCCGTACATATTGAGCCATTTTTTAGTTATTAATTGATTAAAATTAAGGGATTAATAAAGATTTAAAAAAATTTTTTGAAGATATTCTATGCGAAAATACATTTTTGTAGACGAAAAATAATATTCCCATGTACCAATTCTTTTTTTAATTCTCCCACAAATTTAAACAAAAAATTATCTGCCCAAAATACAGTAATTTAAAAAATAAATATTTTTTTGGAAACTTTTTCCAGAACATTTTTCTTTAGATTTATTCAACATTTTACTCAAAATTTTATTCGAAATTTAATTGAATTAACGCGCGCATATTACAATAAATAACATTTAAAAAATTTTAATTTTTTATGGAAAAGGGCGCATCATTAAAAAATTGGAGAATGTAAGAAATTGTCAACAATTAAAGAATATTAATCGTGCAATTTAATTCACAAATGCAAATTAATTTCATGAAATTTCACACTCACACTTTGCTGTTTTCAATTTTTCACCAACATGCAAATTTGCAAAATGCCTGCCTGCTGTGAATTTTGGAAAGCAATGAAAATTTTGCAAAAGCGTTTATAATTTACAGAAAATAGCTGTCAACAATTCCTCTCAATGGTCATGTCTTCTCAATTGTCAATTCTTCTCAATTGTCATCATGTCGCCTTTAAAATAATGGCGAAGAAACATAAAAAGTGCAAAAATGCAAAAAATGGTAAAAAATTTGGAAAGAAAAACAAAACAAAAAAGTTTAGAATAATGCAAAAGTAAACCAAAGTTCATCGCCATCGCGGAGTGGTCGTTCGGTGGAAAAGCGGCGCGAAATCTCAAACGATTTCTACTTGGCAGAGCGCTTAGAGATGGGCGAGAAAAAGGCGTGGCACCGACGCGTTTTGGAGGCGCGCTCGCTCAAATCGCCCTCGCAAACGCCGCCGCCACCGCCCCTCGGCTACAAATGCTTTTGTCCGCCAGGTAAGCCAATGATTATTATGGATTTTTAAAAGCAAAATCGAGTGGTCTTGCGTGACTCGATTTGGCCACAAAATATGCAGTTACTGCGGAGGCGCAGTCAGNAAAAAAGGGTCTTCAAATTTTCAAAGTGCAATAACTTGGCCAGTTTTGGTCTGGGAACAAAACTATGTTTTTGAACTCTCGATGAGCTCTTTCTTTCGGGTATATCAGTTCCCAAAAAATTGAACTTTTTTTCGGGGGGAGGGGGACATGGCCCCCGTCCCCATGGCTAAGCCCCTGAGTTATTTCAAAATCACATAAAAATCTAAAAAAAATAAAATAATTTCAGGGACGAAAGGAGATCCAGGTTCACAGGTTGGCTTATTTTTAACTTTTTTGATTGCTTCATTCATTTGTGCATATTTTACATATTTTTAAATCATGAAATTTGCAGTGCTTTGCATTTTATATCTATTACCTTTACCATAAAATTGTGTGGCGTGTGGTTTGTAGAGCTTTATGCAAATTTGGTCATCGGACGGCGACAAAAATACAGCGAAATTCTCACTGCGAATTCCGTGTGAAATTTCGCCGTCGCAAACGCCAAATTATCGCTACAGTAGCACCGGCCGTCCCCACGACTTGGGCAAGAATTGGCGCAAGATGCCAGAAGCACGACCGAGGAGCATTGTGCGTTTTGTGGCTTGTGCTTTCCTTTCCTTTCTTTTTTACTGCGTGTTTTTTATTAAAAAATTTTAGCTTTACAAAAAATCCAAGAATTGAATAAAATTAATACTGTAAAAAATTTCAAGTTAAAACGAGACCGTCATCTCTCTCTCTCTTACAAAACTGACTGCGTTTTTGTCTGGGCAGGGGAGAAAACGAAAAAGAAAACCATCAACAATAAAATAATAACCGTTTTTCTAAAACAATTTTACATACATAAAATAATCGAATAACAATTTCTTAAAAAGACATTGTTTTGCAAAAAAACTTTGGCCTGCCGGTAAAAACAATTGCAGAATAAAAAACTTTTTGAGCTTGTGTTGTGGTGAGAATGTAAATGTTTGCAGCCTTTGGACCGGTTGGGGCGGCGCCAACTGCGCACTTTCGGCTTCCTTTTCTCCGCCGACGGCCGCACCATTCACCTGCGCGGCCTTCCAGGACCGCCCGGCCCTCCGGTACTTTTTCGTGCGCAGCTTTTCCACAATTATTATTTATGTGCATTTGTCACCTTTACATATTTGAATTTTTAGTTAATATTCCCTGTGCTTTTTGACATAAACTTTTTGATATTGTTTTATTGTGCTTGTGGTGAAAATTGGTGGTGAAGTGGTTGGTGAAATTTTTTTGTGAAAATCGAGTAAAAAAAAGGAAAAAATTTAGGGGCCAAAAGGAACCCGCGGATATCCCGGCTTTCCGGTATTTTTTAGATAATATCTAGATTATGTAAAATACATAAATAATTTTCCCACCTTTAGGGACCAATCGGACTCGACGGACCTCGAGGCCTTCCGGTAAAAACAATTCGTTCAATTTGATTACTAAAAATATACAACTTTCGTTTTAGGGTCCTACTGGTGTCAGAGGACCGAAAGGCGAGCCGGGAATGAGGAACGAACACATATACCATACTCCTACTACAGTACCCACCACACCGTCATTTGAGTCAAGGCACATATACGGCAATGTGCAACAGCCATCATTACCAAATCAACAACAGGTCCCACTTTATTCCAAAAAACTATCTACGTATATTTAATTTTGCATTATTGTTTATTCGGATTAATGCTGTTATTATTATAATATGTACTTACTGTATTGTTTAGAATGTCGGCATGCAGCAATCACCAACATTTATCCAGGTATTCAAAATAAAAAAATAAAAAAACTCAGCCCTGTAGGGGTGTCGAACCCCTGACATTCAGATTAAAAGTCTGACGCTCTACCACTGAGCTAACAGGGCACATGTTAAAACAATATTTATTTTTCTAAATATTTGTTTTTTTGGCCAAAACCATATAACAAATACTATGTATATATACAAAACAAATTTTTGTAGATATATACAAAACAAATTTATGTATACATGCAAACTTTCAGGGTCCACCAGGTCCTCCTGGCCCACCCGGTCCGATGGGATTAGCTGGCATCAAAGGCGATCGTGGTCTTCCTGGATTTGACGGCGGTATTTTTCACATATTAATGTTAATTAATGTTATCAAGCATGAAATATGTACATATTACTGTTAAAAAATTTCTACAATATTCAGAATCACGAATTGGGCCTAAAGGTAACCCGGGCGAGCCTGGATTCATCGGAAGACCCGGTCCAAAAGGCTCGAAAGGTGATCCTGGAATAAAAGTAAGTCATACTCATCTACATATATTTAGTTTATATTTTATATAACCCGATAACTATCTGTGACTTACTGCTGTCCTGTCAGTGACTTTTTGATATTTCTATCTGTGCTTTCTTTTACTTTAAGGGCTCAATGGGTATCTCCGGTCGAGACGGACGTCCGGGCCAACCTGGCCTCGTCGGACCGCGTGGATTTCCCGGTCAAAAGGTACTTCGAACCTTCTTCATAGATTGGCACTGCTAAAACTTTAAAATCTTCTATTTCTTAATATTCCTTGTAGGGGGATATTGGTCGCGCTAGTCCGTATACCAACAGCAGCTATGACGCACGACGATATGGCACACTTGCGATATCCACAACTTCAACAATACCGCCACCGTGTCCGCCCGGACCACCCGGTCTGCCGGGCCGAGATGGGCGTGACGGCGAAAAAGTACTGAATATTTTCTTTTACTTCTTTTTGTTCTTCTTTTTTTCAACTTGTCACAATTTGTAATTTGCATATGCGTAAATGAGTTGACGACGGACATGTATGTACATAGTGTGTGAAACAACATATTAACATGTGTTATGTACATATTAGACAATTACTTTGAATTTACATTTTAGGGCGCAAAAGGCGACGTGGGAGACCGCGGTTCGGTAGGTCCACCCGGAGCTCCAGGTAGGAGCTCAACAGCGCTCAGTCATCACAGTGGTTCGTCAAATGGTCCCACGACAACGCTAATACAAGGCCCACCCGGAATACCGGGCCGGGACGGGAAAGATGGTATTAAGGGCGAAAAGGTTTAATCGTTTTATATGTTTAAAAATTATTTTTAACATTCTCGATGATTTAGGGAGATCCGGGTCTAATAGGATCGCCAGGAGAACGAGGTTTGCCCGGTCCACATGGCCCATCCGGCCCGCCGGGCAAACGTGGTCGGAAGGTTTTTAACTTTTTATTTCTTAATTTTTCTTTTCTTTTGACTTTTTCTTTAAACTTTCACTTTTCCTATTTTCTTCAGTTTTTGACGATTTTTAATATCAAAAATTCTTTACTTTCCGAAATAATATGTATTTTCTGATGTGTTTGTGTGTGAAGAATTGTGTGTGTGTTGTGTATAGGGCAAAACTGCGGTAATTGGAGCCACGAACGAGACGGCACACAGCCTTGCCGCGAAACTCTTGCCCATTTTACAGGCGGAATTGCTGACAAACCTCACTCAGCGCCTTATTGGCTCCAATGGTCGAAACGGTGCGCAGCAATTTATTTTGGTAGGATTTTTTACTAATAAACATTTATTTTTGTTTCATAAATATTTATTTTTGTTTTAATTTCGATTTTTCGGACTAAAAAATGGCAATTATCAATAAATTACTACATATCGACATGAGTAACTGCTTTTAGGGACCGCCAGGTCCGCCGGGAGGACGCGGACCGCAGGGACTGCCAGGTCACGCCGGCGAAAAGGGTGACCGCGGCGACATTGGGCCACCCGGACTGCCCGGCTCACCGGTATCGCATACTTTTATTTCTTTTACATTTCCTCGATTTATCGATTTGAAAATTTGAGGCACCTGTTTTGGCTTCGCCTGCAGTCGTATACCCAATGGGGCCAACCTCCGACAAAAATACGATGATCGTGGCGGGGCCGCCAGGGCCGAGAGTAATATGCTATTCATTTTTTACAATTCTTTACAAATTAAACTTTATATATAATATTTTCGACTATTTTAAATATTAATACATTCGTTTGTTAGTATTCTGTACATTAGCTAATTGTTAGTTAGTTACTGAACTGATTGTAATTTTTAATTTAGCCTTATTTTCAATTTCAGGGTAGCCCCGGACTGCCAGGACCTCCAGGCCTTCCTGGCAGAGAAGGTCCGTCTGGACCTGCCGGCCCGTTAGGTCTACCAGTCAGTTTTTTTTTTCAATAAATACACATAAAATACCTGCGTTGACCGTTTAGTGAAAAATAATTTTAGGGACCGCCCGGGATGATGGGCTTGCGAGGACCGCCGGGAACTCCAGGCAGCGACGGACAAATGGTGGGCAAAAATACATTGAAAATTTATCAAAATTAAAATAAATTAGAATTTAAAATGACATACATATACAAAAAGACGTACATACACATACATGCGTTAAGAGTTGTATTTGAGAGATAATGAGAAGACAGCTTAATGGTAGAGCGCTCTAGCACTCAAGATGTCGGAGAACGTCGCCGAACACTGAGAACCTTCTTGATACAATAACCCTTACACATACATAACATATGTTTCATTCATTATTTATTTAGGCGTTCATGGGAAAATTATTCAAAGATTCGACGTCTGTTATATATTACATATAAAGCTTTTATAAAATATTTTGAGGAATATTGTGGCCTATTTGTTCTATCTGTGCTTCTGTCTTCCATCTTTATTTTTTAAATTAATTAATTAAACTATTCATGGATTGCACAAAAATTATTTTAGGGCCATCCGGGAATAAAGGGTGACATGGGCCCAGCTGGAGAGCGCGGACTTCGTGGCCCGAAAGGACCCCGAGGGCACAAGGGAGAACAGGTATTATTCATTATTCATTTTAATATACCTTTACTATATACATACAGTTTCGAATATGGTGAAAACAAGATATTTTATTTGAACTTTTAAAATGACGAACAAATAATGCCGTAAACGTTTGAGCGTACGGTATTTCAGGGGCTTCCGGGTCTTGACGCGCCCTGTCCATTAGGCCCCAACGGTCTGCCTCTACCATACTGTGGCGATTGGAAGGCGGGTGAAGTGAGTTACAGTACTAATAGTTACAAAAAATGTTTTTGTTGATGAAAAAAAAATTAAATTAAGTGAAAGATTCAGATAACCGGTCAGTCCAATGCCATGGATTATGAATCGGTGATTGGGTTAGTTTATCGACTCATTGTGATTGATGTTTTGATTTGTTTTGAGATGGTGCTTTCAACTATTGTAAATTATGTTTTTTGCGGTTGTGAATTTTCATGTTTTCCATAAACTTTCCATCTTTCCTATGTTTTTTTTACAAAATGGCATCATAAATGCGCATTTACAAAGTGCGAAATTATGGATTATTAGTTCCATAATTACGATTATGATAATTAAATCCTGGTACTCAATTTCAAACAGTTCAATTAATTGAATACAGAACGCTTTTTTTGCTGTGTACGTGTGTGAATATGTAGCAATGTTGTTATGAAATAAAATTAAAACATTTAAAAAGTTCAGAATCGCACCGCTCGAACAACAAAACCTACACCACCCACACCAACGACAGAGTCTATCGCCGACTACCGTCCATCCGTCTTTCGGGACACACCGAGGCACCGTAACTTCGAGGACGTCCTCGTCGAAAGCTCGATACTCGAGGATGTCAACGACAGAAGGCGACGCGGTGGCGCAACACAAATATCACGCCTACGCCCCAAATCCAAAACCATAAACACAGACGAGACGGACGAATATTAGTGACTGATATTATTCTTGATTTTATAATACTTGGTTTGACTGCCAACGCCGTTTACCTATTGTTAAGAGCTTACCGTATTTCGTTAACAGTTCGTTATATTCCATTCCATAACCAATCATTTCATACTGTCAAATCTCATACTGTCAATTTTTTTTAGTGTTTCAAACTCCCAGCCGTGTTGAACTGCTCCAAATTTTTAGACAATGCGCGGATTTCAGCATTTGATTTTTCTCGCCTTCAAAATTTGTTTAGTACTGTGTAATCAAATAATATAAGAAATTTTAAAATTTTTTTAATAATTGAAACACCCTTATTTTATTCGATGTATTCGCAAAAGGCATTCGCCCACTTCACTCTTTGAAAACTGCCAACTTTCTTGAGTCTTTCAAATTTCTCAAATTATATTTTTATTTATACTTTAGTTTCTGTTAATCTCACGCACATCCCCCTACTTAAATACCAGGAGAAAAAGTGTATAGTTTGGGGTACATTCCTAAAAAAAAATTTGGAAAACCATCAAAAATTTCAGCATATTTTAAGGCATATAACTCCATGCCCAAAGTTTGATCATATAATGTGTGATGGTAGAATAATTTTTGATAGAATATGGTAGAATAATTTTTGATAGAATATGGTAGAATAATTTTTGACTACGTGATCAACTCCGTGGTTAATGGATCCACACATTACACATTTAAATCCCCATCAGATTATCGGATTTTGACTCACTATCAAACACCGAAAAAATCATGCAGAATTATTGGGATCTCGCAGAACACGTAATACATAATGTATGTACAAGTGCTTATTTTTATAAATTTAGTTTTAAATACCACCAGCATTGATGAATAAAAATTTACACCTAATTTTATTTGTGAATAAATCGAAAATTAAAAAGTGCAGTTCGACAATTATTTGACGCATTTGTCAAAATCGAAAATGGCGAGAAAGAACCAGAACGGATTAGCTAGTGAGGAAAAAGTGTATCTCCAATTTTCAATTGTTGTGGCTAAACGTGTTCTAACAATTATGTAGATCACGTCCGGTTAAAGCCGGAAATCGTTAGTTGTCGAGACAATTAAGATGAAAACTAAAAAATCTTCGTTTAAATATTAAAAAACTGTGGCGTTGTGATTTAATTCAAAAATTTGTCAGAAAAATTTCGAAAAAGGTATTATTCACGAAAAAAAGATTTTTAATTTTTCTTTCATAATTTTTTTTGTTATAGTCGGAATTTTCATTTTTTTACGCGCATACCAGTAAAAATTTAAAAACGATGTCTCGAGCAGAACACTTGGCATTTTATTTTGAATGAAATTGACATGAATTCAAAAGAAATTCAAATTCAATTTGAAATTTTTGCGTGTCAAGTTGCTCGTTATGAGGAAAAATTTCAAATTTTCAAGTAAAATCTCAAATTGTGTTTAAAATACCACAGAAAAAAATGTCGCGTCGAGACAGTTGATTTCAGTTACGTGCGTAAAAAATAAAAATTCCGACTATAACCCGTTCTTTTTGTAATTTTTATCGATAAAAATTATTGAAATTCGGAGAATTTTATCGGATTATCTCCGAAATTTTGGTGGGAACTTATCGGTATTTTAACATTTATTGACAATTGTAGCATGGAAAATTTTCGTGGGCCACCATCAGAGAGTTCCCAACATGTGACTATCGTCAGCGTGGATTCCAACTCATCAAATAGACCTTCATTATATAAGAGTATGTCCACGCCTGGAAAGGTATCTATCTAGTTTCTTGGATTTTACCTTAGATTTATTTCGTAAATGTTACGCTACTCTTCGGTCTAACCATTTAGAAATCTGCTATTTTCTCGATTTTTGTCAGTTTTTTGTCTGTTTTAGTGTATTTTTACTAAAGAATGTGACAATTCATGACTATAATTTAGTAAGTCATAAAAACGCGAAATAAAATAACAGTATGTCAATAACAATTGAGAAAATAAAAGGATTTTTCAATGCGAGTAAGCAAATTTTGGTTCTGGTATGGTATCGGATTCCAAAGAAAAATTTTAATTATTTTTTTAGGTTTTCATGATGTTTTTATGTTTTTCGGAATAAAAAATTAAAAAAGTTTTTTACGGATTTTTTTAAACAAAACGATAAATAATTAGCGCAGCAGGACGTTGTTGAAGATATTTTTTGGGGTTCGATATCATACCGGAAAACAAATTTCTCTTATTTCCAACATTTTCTGGGGCTGAAGGCGTAAACGTCAACTTTATTTATTTTACACTTGAATACAGTTAACCAAATGTGAATTTTGTTTTAGCACGGCTCACTAAAACCGCAGTTAACACGAACACAGAGGTATGCCTTTGCTGATTAGTATAACTTCGGAATTCAACATTATTATTAGCAATTTTTATATAGTTTTTGTGTATTCGCCATCATTTTTTGCGTTTTTTGTAGCATCAAAGAGAAAATTACGAATGAGACCGCAAAATTCTTCGGTTTGGCACCGACGGACGCCACTGACGCCGACGAACACGACGACGCGTCGGCGGATGTGCGCGTGGGTGGCGGCGCGGCCGGCGAAGAGGTTCAAAAATGGCAACAACGCCGGTTTCGCCATCTCAAAAAGGAGTACGGTATTCGGATGGACGCGCTGGCGGACGAATTGCAGCCGAAAGTCGGCATCGACGCGCTCTCCGACTTGCTGGTCGACGAGGATGGAGGTGATTTTTATTTTCTATAGCATTTTATAAAACTAAGCCCAACTGTTTTATTTATAATTTTCATTGTACAGGGTGGTCTAAATTGGGGGCGCACTATATCCCATTTTTGAAAAAAACGGAAATGTACTCTATGCCAAGGATTTGTGTAGGAAAACAGCATGAAGTTTTTTTTGCAACTTGCACACAAATTACGACATTTTTTCGCAAAAATAGCTTGAAATAGCTATTTTTTCGACTTCTAATCCTCGCCATATTTTTATTTGGAACGGTGAAGCTAAAAGCCCACTAGGGAACATACTTTAGATGGTCTATGACTAGAAAAAAATATTTTCGTGTTGGTCTTATTAGTTCGTATTTTCGAATATGGTTCGGTCAAAAAAAATTTTGAAATTTTTTTCGATATTTGGTCTGAAAAATATGCGAAGTAGGCGATTCAGATGCAGCGATAACGAATCTGCAAGAATTTTTCGTCTATGACCAGTCTCCGCTGGACGCTTTAAGATCCGGCAAAAATGCGAAATCGCAAATTTCAAAAACAGAACGCGTGGCGAGAGATCAGTGTCTAACCGTCTGGCCTCCGAACTTGAATTCGGCGGGAAAATTTAAATTGGCGTAAAGAATACATTGCCGTTTTTTTTCGAAAATGGGATACAGTGGGGGCGGGATTTGTTTTTGCTATAATTTTTTTATTTTTTAACCAATTTTCATAATTTTTTTGTTCGATTTCCAAGACTGGCAGAATTTGTTTTGATACCGAATTTGACAAAAAAAAATTTTTGATGACAAAAAAAAACAACATCAATTTCCAAAATTAATTTCAACGCTTTTTCCGTCGACTTCGATGCAGCGCTACGACACCTTCACGACCGATAGCAGCCCATACGCTGTTTGGAGGCGAATGGAGCGGCTCTACGCGATACCAGCTCGGATTTTCGTCACTCCAGTATCGGAAATTTTGGTGATTCACATCACCGGGATGTGGAAATGTGCCTCATTGGAGACCGGAGAAAAAAATTCACAAATTTTTAAACAATCACTACAAAGCTAATTTTGAACATTTCTGCACAAATTTGGGATCAAACAAATTCTCCCAGTCTTGGGAATCGAACCAAAAATAGAATTATAAAATTTGGTTGACAAATAAAAAAGTTATAGCAAAAACAAATCACGCTCCCAATTTGGGCCACCCTGTATATAAAACTTTTAATTTATGCGTTTTCATTTAATTTTTTTATTTCTTTACTTTTATTCAAAAATCTGAAATTATATAGTGCCTTTGGACGAAACGCCCTCCCAGCAGCATCAAAAATCGCGCCGACCGCCCGGGCTAGAACGACGCGCGTCTTCCAATGCGGCCGTATTCCGCGCGCGTTCGATGGATGGCTGCGCGGGTGCACACTTGGCACAAAACTACAGTACTCGACGCGCGGCCACAGTCACGCCACCGGAGACGCGACTAAGCGTTGCGCAAATGGCGCTTAGCACAATTAATTCGATTCTACACGGGTAAAGCATTATGTTTATTATTCGCTTTGGCTTGTTTAGGAATTTTCTGTTTTTTATTGTGTTTGGAATTCAAAATAAGATTTATTTGTTGTATTTGGCTATTTTCAGTCGCGCATTTCGCAAATCGAAGCGCCGATGCACAGACATGGGCTCAGCCGCCTCTTTCGTCAATAACACCGCTTTGTCGACGATGGTACGCAATGGCGCGGGTGGACACGCCGGCGGCGAATTTCTCGCGCCTCCTTCGGCCGCCACGTCCGATTTTTCTCAGGGCGCGACAGGTATTTGAAAAATATTTTATTTTTATTTGGATGAACAGTTAGATTTTTCCACAAATATTTTTAAATGTTTTTAATATTGAGCCAATGGCGGAATTACTGATGAAGCCGCGGCCAACTTGTCTTCTGGCACGTACAAATCTATTCGCGAAAAGAATTTGGGTTTGGCGTCGACGAGTTTTCCCACTTTTCGCCACTATGCAGCCGCGTCGACGGTAGCCGGAATTGCGCACGCCGATGGCATGGTGCGAAAAATTTCTGGATTTTTTGGCGGTGTTGCGCCACCACCACCGCCCACTTTATTTGCGGCTGCGCCGCCGCCGACCGCAGCGGCAACTTCGTTGAATACGGCCGGCACTGTGCGATGTTCTCCGCCAGAGGACGCGATCTATGCGGAAAAGGATGGTGGCGAAACGGTTTGTTTTCGTTTGCAGTCTAAAAATTGTATGATAAGTTTGGCAGAATTTTATTTTTAGTGGAGACGTTTTTTAAATTAAAAACATGTTTTGTGTACTTTTGCTAATACATATTTTATAAATTAAATGATTTTTTAAATAATTTCAAATCAATTTTTTCTTATATTTTAGTTGAATGTTCAGAGAAATAACTCCGTCTCTTTGTCGCCTCAAGTTCCGTTGGAGGAGAGGCGCCGACGATTTTCGGCGACGCTCCGACCCGCTGACGGCTTTCACACGCTTCCCACGGCAAAAGCGGCGGGCGGCGGTAGCGCGCGCCGTCCCGACTATTTGCCGCTGGACGATGCGGCAGCAATGACGGCGACTGTCGGCGTTGCGCAAAATGACGCGTCACTAGGAGCGGTCGGCGCTCAGCGAAGTGTAAGCGCGCTAAAGGCGCGTCCGTCGGATAGGACACAGCGAAAGGTTAACTGAGTTTACAGACTGCTTTCTAATAATTATTTTTGGCCAAAAATGATATGTAAAAAATAAATATTATAAATATTTGTAAACATTATAACATTTTCTTTTTTTGCAATTTAATTTACTTATTGAGCGGAATTTGTAGCTAAGGCGATCGCGAATTAAATTTTCCTCTTCGCCCTCCGTCACCAACGACGATTTATTTTTTGATATTTCGCCAAATCATCGACCGCTCGAGAATGTGAGGGGCGCGGCATTTGTGCTGGCGGATGTTTCGGAGGCGGAAAGTCGCCCAAGTTTTGGACTTCACGAGCACGGTTCACCCGCGGGTAGCTTTTGCTGTTGCTTTGTTTTTGTTGATTTTGTTGTTGTTTTAATTTTATTTTTGAAACAATAACTCAAATGTGTTCAAGAAATGGAAATTGATTTTTCTATTAATTTTATGTTGATAGAAAATGGTTTTTGTATGCCGCCTTTTTTATAATTTTTACTAAAAAAACATAAATAAAAATTTATGAAGCATTTTTTGGACATTTTAAAAAACATAAAAACTTCTAGTTTTTTTTAACAATTTTTGGATCTCAATTTTTTGCATGTTATAAATTTATATTATTATTTTTGCGCGTTTCGTTTTCTATTTTTCACAATAATTGGGTTAAATCACTTTATTTTGGCAGTATGGCTGTCAATTGCGAAATTCTCATCTAAAAACGTTTCGAAATTTGCTTGTTACCATTTTTTTCTTATTGCCAATAACAGCAAATACGGACTGCGAGGAGAAGGGATGAAACACATAGGAGGGTTTTTTTGCATATTGAAATGAAGGAGAAATGAATTGATGATTTTTCGGAAGATTTGACTGGAATATTTTCTTCTTGTTCAAAAGTGAATGAATGAGGTGATGAAATAATAGGGGGAAAATTTTTTCTGCGTAATCTCGTCTCTGCCTTAAAAATGATATGAGTTAATTTTTTAAACGCAATTACACAATTGACAAAATCTTGGATAAAATTGCGAAATTTGCTTGTTTTGCGAAGGAATTTAATGAAAAGTTTAAAAATCTTCAATGACACTCGACTAATTTTAATGGCTTTATTGCTTATGAAGCAAAGAATTATCCTCTCAATCAAAATTTAAAAATACAATTTTTATTTTTTTTTAATTATACAAGCATCGTATCGAGAGGTTTCTATTGTAGAGTTTGGCCACTACGAAGCAGAGGAAGAAGCGCTCGGTGAGGAAAATCGCCCCTCCTCATCCGCCGCTTTTCGCCCGCAACAACAACGCCGCCGGTTTGAGGCGGGCAGCACGGACAACGAACATCGTCTTGCGACAAATATGCGATTGGACGAATCTCGACATGAACATTCCGCGTTGGTTCGGCAGGAGAGCTACGAAGTATTTTGTTTGGTTTATTAGAAAAGTCTATGGAAATCGTGTATTTCTAAGACAATTAAATGTGGAATATTAAACGCGATTTAAAAAAAATTATTTTAAATTTTTAACAATTTTCCATTAAATAGTTTATTTTTGATGATGAAATTAATAATTAGTTGGAGGACTACGCGACACCGGTCTCTGACGGTTTTTACTCGCCGATTTCCGTATGCACTTCGCCGAAAAAGGTTTCTATGGGAGGCGTCCAACGCGTCGGATTTTCGACCACTAACGGCGAACGCGTCGAGTTTCAGCGACCGAAGTTTAAGGGCAGCGCACCTCCCACGGCACCCATCACTTTTAAGAACTCAATTCTGCGACAATTTCGTTGGCTGAAAAATTTGGGTCGTGTGGATGGCGAAAAATTGGATAGTGAAGTGGACGTGGAGGAGTCGAAGTTGCGCGGGCTGCGCTCAATGATAAAGGTTTTCAATTATTTTTTGCTCTTCTTTGCTTTTTGTTATATTAGTTTTTGTGGTTTGTGAGCTTTATTTATATATTTTGTGTGTTTTTCAGCATTTTTTGCACTTGTAAATTTTTTGCGGATGTGCACAATTTTTTAGTTTCAATTTTCCACGCGCCGCGGTCTCTCCACAGAGACGACGACGACCACTGAGGCGCGAAATGGCGATGTGCACAGTGACGTCAACGAGAAGGAAACGCCGACAAGAGAGCCGAAGCGAACGCTTCCTTTCTTTGGCTCCATTGATCCGAAGATTGCGCGTCAGTTGAAGGACGAGTCAAGCGACTATCGGTTTGTAAAGCTATCGTATAAAGTTATTGTTGTCTTCTTTATATTATGACGAGTGCGCTGTGGCGAATTCCATTTCTTCACAGGTTTTTTTGAACCTCGGGACGAAATTTTTCTGCGATATTCGTCCTTTTATGACGATAAATTGGGAATTTTATGATAATTAAAAATGTCATTTTTAATGGTTTTTGTATTAGAGAGTGCGATCTTTCGTCCTCCTCGTGCCCCTCTTCTAATTATTTTAATTTAGACCTTTTTTCACGTACTGGATCACTACCGTACAAGTGATGATCATGGTGTTTATGTTAATGCAATACGGTATTGGTACTGACTTCTCTAACGGTGGCATCGGAGTTATCGAGAGATCCGGTGACGTGACGGCGACTTTTATTTCGATGATTCACATTGTCATTTGGGAACAAAATAACGTCTGGATTGGTCCTCGATTTGTAAGTGTTTTTACAGTATATTTGTAATGTTTTTTGATGTTTTTGTTTTTTTTGTCGTACCTTTAAAATGTTTTCCGCCTAATATATTTTCAATAACAATTTGTGCGGATTGTAGGCAGATTTGGTGCATGCTGGTGCAAAATACACGCCATGTATGCGGCAAGACCAAAGCATCCACGAGCAAATTCTGCGCGAGCGACGCGAAGAGGCGGACATGACCGGATGTTGTATTGGCACGGAAGGTTGCTTTCAAGGCTCCGAATGTCCGGTATCAAGACTTTCAAAATATATTAATCAAGACTTTACAGTAATAATAAATACGCTTTCTTTTAAAATATAAGTTCCACTTTTTGAACAAAGAATGTTGTTTAAAGTTTAAGCTTCCTAACCACATCAAACTAACGTTTGAATGGGTTTTGTTTCAGAAGCAGTTTGCAAGGCTGGTAAAATGGTCGAATACGTCTGTTGCTGAGGCGACTCACGGCGGTGATGGGGGTGTGGAGGGCAGCGCGCGCCGAGTGGTTTGTGGCCAAGATCCAAAGTATATTTTTAGTTTTTCTGAGAATTTAGGCAAACATCTCAAAGTAGTGGAGAACTACATTGCAAATTTATTGCACGATAAAAGCTTAGTTAATTCTTCCAAAAGATATCATCCTCTTCTTACCACGAATGAAACATCTTTAAAGACGGGATTGATCTTAGGAATATAGGATAGGAAGATATTAAATTTTCTGAGCAATCGGATTTATTTTTGCATACTTTTTAAGGTATTGCGTACGACCTCAGTCTTTGCCACCATTCGAATGGAACCGAACCGACATCACAAAATGGCCGGTTAGTAATATACCGAAATTTGCTTGATTATTGTTGATTTTTGGAATTAAATTATAATGTTTTTGCAAGATTATGTTTTTGATAATATTTTTGTTGGACTTTTTCAAAACGCGAATTTTACTGTTTAGATTTGCGTGGAACATCGTCCGTTGAAGTTAATTCCGAAGCACGCCGAGCACATGCACTGCACCATCACGGGTCGGCCGTGCTGCATTCAAATGCACGGTCAATGTCGGATCACGACGCCCGAGTATTGCTCGTTTGTACGCGGTTACTATCACGCCAACGCCACGCTTTGCTCACAAGTTTGTTTTTATACATTTGAGTTGTTGGAATTTTTCAATTGCACTGCCGTAAGCGGGATGTTTTGGGAGAAAAATGATATAAGCGATAATTTAGACATAATTGAGTTTGAAAATTTTCATGAATTGTGCTTGGTTTGTGTAGGTATCGTGTTTGAATAGCGTTTGTGGAATGAGTCCGTTTTTGAGCGCAGATCGTCCCGACCAGATATATCGTCTCATAACTCCACTCTTCATTCACGCCGGGTATTCATTGCGTTTTCTTTATTTCCACTTTTTTGAACCTCGTTTGTTTTCATTCTCAAATATTGCGTTAAAATTTAGAATAATTCGCTGCGTGATTACCGTAGTGCTGCAAATGACAATTATGCGCAATTTTGAGATTATGATCGGTTGGTTGCGAATGTCGATTATTTACTTCGTGGCGGGAATTGGTGGATATTTGGCGAGCGCTGTCTTTGTCCCTTACATGGTAATTTTTTCATAAAAATAAATTCCGAATATATTACATACCTAATACTGAATGGAATTTTCTTCCGATTTTCATTGATATTTTTAATTTTTTCCAACTTTAGCCCGAAGTTGGACCTGCGGGATCACAAGGCGCTGTTCTTGGTGCTTTGATTGTGAACGTCGTGTATAATTGGTATTTGTTAAATTTTTTCTGCTAATCAAAATTTGTTAAATTTTTACTTTTGAAAATTTGAATGAAATGCTTTGCAGGAATTTTTTACGCAATCCAGCCCGAGTTTTGATCTTTCACGTTGCGATCGCCGCCGTTCTTTTTGTTACGGGATTTTTGCCGTTTATCGACAATTGGGCGCAACTTTTTGGCTTTATTTTTGGGTGTCTGCTGGCCGCAGGTTTTAATCTTTTTATTTGTAAATACATATGTATTTTTGACAAAAAATCGTATTTTTGCATCGAAATAAAACAAAAATTCTTTCTCCGGTTATTCCATTTTTAAACGCAATTTTTCAGCGCTTATTCCCTACATAGTGTTCGGCAAATGTGACGCGGCGCGCCTACGCCACCGCCGCTTTCTTGTCGTAGGCGTTTCGCTGTCGGCGACGGTGGTGCTGTTTTTAGTTTTGTTTACGTTGTTCTACGGCTTCCCCACCACCTCCTTTATCAACTACGACGTGCTCAGCCTGCTCAACTGCCCGTTCTCGGAGGAGAAATTTCCCTACCTCGGCAGAGTGTGTGATCAACAGAGCCTGCGGCTGCGAAGTTGGTTGCCGATTTGATTTCCTTTAGTTATTTTTTCAATAATTGCTTTAATTTTTCTCAAAACTTACAAATAACAATGATATTTAATTATATTGACTGTTATCATTTCAACTTTCAGTGTCTTCCCATGTAATGGGATCAGAAGTTTTGGTTCCAATTTTTTTTCTTTTTATCCAAAAAGTTTTAATATCATTGAAATACATCACGGATTTTAAATGTGCGGAAATTAGTGTCTTTTGTGTTTTTTTATTGATTGTGATAGTACAGGTTAAATTTTTATACATATATATTTCTTAACAACAAACAGATTTCTACCTGATAATTCCAATAAAACATTGGTTTTTCTTAGATTATTTTTATCTTAACAAAAGCAAAACTCTGAGTAATTGTCATAAATTATACGAAGTCTTTGAATATTTCTCGGGTTTTTTCTTCTTCATTATTTGTGCCTTTTTACTTATGTATTATTTTTAATAATTGTTGAAAATTACGCGCTAGGATAATTTAAATTTTGAAATTTTAAATTGCATTTTTATTATTATCATTTTGTATTTTATTTGCTCCAACTTAATAAATTTTATTGTGGCATTATTCCACTTTGCCTTATTTCACTTTTTTTAACCATTTTTATTTCATTGTTGTTATAGAAATTTTAAGAATATATTGCCAGGAAAGTCAACAAATTAAAAATTTAATAATTATATACATATATACTTTATGAAAAATTGTTAATAAAATCTTATTTTTTATTGTTCATTCCGCTTTACAATTACAAAATAATCCAGTGATTAGAACTATTTTTAAACCAGCTGGACTATGTTTCGCTTGCGCTGAAGGATAAAGGTATAGTAATAATATTGTGGGTAAAAAATGATAATTTGCGATTTTATTATGTATCAAAATTTTGTCTGTAATAAAATGCAAAATCACAATATTTAACCGTTTAAAAATTCGTTCAAGGACGAATTTTTTTTCCTTCTCGGCAATTCGCCCCAAATAGAAAAAATCGAAGAAAATTTCGCTGTGGCCTTGTGCTTTCTTGACTACGAAGTAAGCAGATCTCTTGCTTTGCTTACCCCGCGCGAATTTCCTTCCTTTCTTTTCGAGTTCATTTAAGTTTCTTTTCTCATTTCTCTTTTTCCATTATTCGTTCATTTTGAAATTGATTCATAATTGTTTTTGTTTTCGAATTTTTCCCATTTTATTCTTGATAAGCGTCCGTAAAATGTGATTTTTGCAGTGAAAATGATTAAATTTTTATATTTTTTACAAATTTTAAGATATTTTTCTCACGATAAATCATAACTTTGGAGTACTGACTGATATCGCTAATTGTGATGAGTTTTTTCGAATTTCAGTTTTTACCAAAGTCAAAAACATTTGTTTGCTTGCACCGTCACGCAAAGTCTGACTTCTCTGGCGTCTCCTCATTCATTCATTCACCTTCAAACTCGTCACAAGTGTTAGTCCAATGAAACATGAAGAGCAATAGTTTTGTTTTGACTTGTTTGAGGCAAAAATAAATAAATTGTTTTACTTCCAATAATATTTCCAAAATTTTTATTGAATACCAATATTCCACTTTTCCAGTCATTCAAAAGCAAAACTCTAGAAAGAAATGACCAAAAATGTTGTAATAAAAAATTTTTAATTTTTATTTAAATTTTTTTTCTAAAACCTTTTTCAAAACTTTTTACTTTTTTAAAATTTTGTTTCGTAAATGTTTTCATGTTTTTTGTATTTATTTTGGAAAATTATTATTTTTATCGATCGTTATTACAAAAATATAGAAACGGTTGACAATTTGCGCAAATTGTAACGTACGATTTTTGTTATGAGGCAATTTGCGCTTTTTTACTTTTCAATGTTTTGCGTTTTTGTGCAAAATGCAAAAACAATATCGTTACGTGATATCAATCCATAAATACGTATTTGCGATTATTTGAAAAAATTAGGTTGGAAAAAACAATAATTTTTAAAATTAAGATGAACAATAATCCTGTAAATTGCTTATTTTTAAATCTAAATTTGTGATATTGTCTCATTTTTTATGGAGCTGTCCAACTAATAATAATATTTTTTATAAAATTAAAAATTTCTTAAAATTTTTTTTTCAATTATTCTTCGTTCCACTTCTTCCAATTTATTTTTTATTATTTTTTATTGGAATTACAAATATAGTAATTTAATTTGATTTATCTTGAAAAATTGAGCAACAGTTGAAAATTGGCAGAATCCCCATTGTGCGAATTTTTCACTAAAGCTAAAATTGACAAGTGACAGATGTTCCTCGTGCAAATTCCCAACATTTACTGACAGTATAATTTTCTTACAAAAGTTGCCGAAGAAAGAAAAGGGAAAGGAAAGAGAAAGGAAAGGCGAAGGAAAGAAAAATAAAACAAAGAAAGCAAAGAAAATGAAAAAGAAAGAAAGATGATTCTTACGAAAATAAAAGAAGATTTCTTTCTGCAATCGAAAGCAGAGACACAAAAAGAAAGAGAAAGGAAAGCAAAGACTTCTTTTTGAAATTTTTCTTTCATTAAATTTTCTTTTTATTTAATTTTTAAATTTTTCGTGTAAATTTTGCAAAATTTCGCTTTTAATCCTTCGATATCCGCCGATATCCCCTCAGAAATTGCTTAATCTGCAAAACATCGCCTCATATTTCAAAGCGCGCAAAATTGCACTCGACAATTTTCACACTCCAAATTTTCAATTTTTAACAATAAGAAATCTTCATTTTGCATTTTGTTCTTCTTACGCCAAATAATTTTTTGTCAAACATTAAATAAGTTTCATTTCGTTTTAATTTAAATTTTTACTCAAAATTTTTCAAATTTTTTATTATTTTTTTCTGCAATTTTAAATAAAATTTTGAGTGAAAATACAATTAATTTATAAAAAAAATGATTATACGTACAACTATTATACGACAATTTTGCTCCGCCCCGTTAGCCTCAAAATCATTTTGTTTGAAGCCGATTGATTTATCATCAAATATCATTTAGCTGAAAATTTGCTATGCGAAAATTTTCGGAATTTTCCTTCAAAAACGCGCAAATAAAAACTTTACAAACGTTTTGACCGCTCGTAAAAATTTTTGGCCGAAAAGAATTGGGTGGTTTTCGATGTGGTGTGTGTGTGTGTGTGTGTGTGTCGCAAGTTTTGTGTGTATTTGTGCTGTGTGTACATATAGGAGGGAGGTTGAGGCAAATATTTTGTTTACTTTTCGTTCGGCGCAAACAAATAAAATTTTAATTTTGACTTTACAAACGCAAAATTTTGTAAAGTATTTTGTGTTTGTATGTCTGTCTGGCTGGTCAACGATACACAAAACATATATGTGCAATAAAGTGAGCAAAATTAAGAATTTTCCAAATTCACTCCATGATTTTTAAGTATACTTTTCAATCAAAAAAGATTTTCTGCAAATTGACACTTTTAATTCATGTATTTCTGAATTTTAGGCAAATTTCATGGCCGATGAAAATCCGAAAAGTTTTCGACGTAAGCGAATTCTTCGCGACGAATGGAATGAAAACGACGAGAATAATATCAGTGAGTATCCGGTCGACTTTCACAATGACACGAATTTCGTTCCAAAAATGAACTATATTCTGCATTCCTCAACGCTTATGAACTACGGTGCTTCAACCTCAAATGCTCAGGCATCGTCCCCGCAGCCATCGAGGTTTGAGCCGAGGAGCTCGACACCGTTATCCCTCTCAACCGACGCAATAGCTCGAGGAAGTGCCGACTCTAATTGTTTCGTTCAGAAACAACTGTCTCATATCGTAATACCACAAAGTATCGTAAATAATTCGTCAAACAATTCCCCTCACTCAGACTCTCAAAACTCGGCATCCAATCCATCCACGCTTGATTACGGTGCACAGGCAACGTACAGTAATAAAAACTCGACGAGAACTCTGAATACAGTAGGCAGAAGAACAAGCAACTGTCCTACCATTAATCCTTCCGAAAATAGAAATATTGTAAGAAATTCGACGAATAACGCGAGACCATCAACGAATTCTGCTCAAGCAAACTACAGTAATCGCGAACAAACAAGGCTACTTGTATTTATCGCACTATTCAGTTTAAATCTCTTCGGTGTAATGGCTTTATTGTTGGCGTGGAACGTAAAAGGCATTTCGAATGTGAGTTTTGGCAAATTTATAATTCTTTTTTTGTAATAAACAAAGTGTTTGCAAAAAATATTTTTCCATTTTATCTAATTGGCAGAACTATGGAAACATTTACATGCTGAAGATACTGTAAAAGCTCGTAAAAAGTAAGTTGACAACAAAATGTTTTAGCAAAATATGACGTGGGCATTGTTGGCGATTTGTGGAATGGTGGGATTTTCCATTCTCTGCTGCATTTTTTATTTCTTTATCTGTTTTAACGACGAAAGCTGCTCCAACAACAACAGATCTGCGTCGATGCGACGAATTTGTTGTATTTCGCCGCCACAGACAATGCAAAAGCCAACAAAGTCAAAAAAATTCTTTGCCAACGCGCCGTTCTCGTTGGCGTGCCTCAAAAACGGGTTCGGGAGGAAGAGCGCGAAAGTCTACGGTGTTCAGGTTTTCCTTTTATTCAAAAAAAGTAAAAAGTCACGCAAAAATTAGTCATTACACAAGTGTTAACTTTTGAACTTTGGCTTTTAGACGGTCTTCCCTACGCCAGAGTTCCAATACTTCAGCAATTCTCCGCCGCCTACCGTAACCAATCCAATGACAATTCGTCCACATCTCAATCGCACCATGTCTTCATCCAAGGACTCACAGCTCTCAGGTTTCAGCAATTGATGATGATTGAGAAATTTGCCCATTTTCCAATATAGCTGTAGATATTTATTAAGATTAAACAAAAAAGTGTTTATAGGCGCGGCGTTCTCGGTGGTTTCGACGGCACCCGCCTCCTCAATGCTCAACGTCACTGATTCACTACGTCATGCCGACAACAATCTGAACACAAACAACAACAAAAACAACAACGACTATTTAGCTGACACCAACACAGACTCACTCTATCACGCCAATGAAAATACCACCACTAATAGCTCAAATAATTGCATGGAGCCTCGAATTAGACAAATTTTGAGTAATAATCATCGTGATATAAGTGAACAGGCATGGCCAAATACTACGACGAATTTGGAATTTATCACGAGCTCGCCGAGAATCGAAAAATCTTCTTCATATTACGCGGAGTTTCGCCCAAAACAGTCACCACCGACGAGTATTCTCGAATTACTGGCAGCGGACGGAAATTATTCGTCAGAAATGGCAGCTAGTGAAATTTTTCATTCTTCTCAATCGCCTGAAGGAGATTGGAACCAATTCCGGCCACATACAACGACAAATTACTCAACAATAGCGGACAATTTACCACCGCCGCCATCCGTATCAAATGTGAACTATTCGCATCACAGCAATCCAAATTTCCCCTTCGTCAATGCGTCGATCGTAATGGATGACAGTAACGACAACGACGAGGAGATAGATTTTGAATCGGTGCCCAGTGCCTTACCAAAAGTGTATGGTAGCCATACTTCGAACGAGGATAGTAACAACGGTTACTATGAGAAAATTACTAGCACTGATAACTACGCCCATGAACTTCTTAAACCACCGTATTTCGCCGAAAATTCCTTGCCCGCTATTACCACCGTAAATATGTACTCCTCGGGTCCGTGAATTCGTTATACTTTCATTTCGCAATTTTTGGTGGTTTTCAGCATTAATTAAAAAAACGAAAATTTTCTGAGAGTCTTCCTTAATTGATAATTAAAAAACTGCAAAATTATTTGAAGGTGTTTTTTTGTAAGATATAAACGAATTGATAATAAAAAATTTATTAAAACTCATCAAAATCAACAACAATACTCGTTATATATAATCCAGTGATTGGAAAAAGTTCATGAAAAAAATTCACGTCGTGAACTCGGTTCATGAACCAAAAGTTCATGTTAAGGCGAACTTTGTTAAGGCAAACTTTTTTCGGTTTACGAAAAAAAGTTCATGTTAAAGCGAACTTTTTTCGGTTCATATTTCCAGTTTAACATGAACTTTTTTCTCCAACATTTGTGAAATTCCATAGACATCAGAAATATTTTTAGTAAAAGTTTTTAAAGGTCCACAAATCAGAATTGAGTCAAAGCCTTTTAAGTCCTCGCTAGATTGCAGTTAAAAAAATAGATGAAAAGTTTGTTTTATATTCAACGTTATGCCTACTTTTGTGAGCACCTTAAGTCAGATTTGCTTAAAAAATTGCAAACATTTTTTTAATGGGGAGGAGCAAACTTGATCAATTTTGGGGCCAACAAAAATCTTTTATTCACTATGTGTCGTCATCCGAGAGTTGATAAAGTTGCCGGATATCGTTAATCGCCTGCGAATTTGTGCAATTGAAGCGAGTTAAATACGAGCACAATTCTAAAAGTTAAAAAAAGTATTCCGCAATACATTTCTTGAATAAATAAAAAAGAACAACACTTCTGCTCAAAACTATAAAATCACTCCAATTAGACAAATGGAAGATGGATTTAAATTGGATTGAGTTTGATGCCATTAGAGACAATTCAATATAGATCTGCAAATATATATTAGATACAACCAGGCAAACTAATTGCTAGCGTTTAAGCCTAAAATGAGCAGATATATCGAACCCCGTCGTGAAGAGTCGCCGAGAAAAGCGACACAAATGGGAAAGCGCGTCGTTTGCGCGAAGCGAATGAGCGCGGAAAGCGCTTTTTTCGAAATATTGGCGCTAAAATTTGACACGAAAAGGCCGTGAATGAGCGTAGGTAGAATGTCGAGATCGGCCACCTCGTCGAAAAGCGCGCCAAAATCCACCAAATCCAAGGTCTATAAAAGTCTAATTTAAACAAACAAAAAATTTGCATCAAAAATATAATTCGATAAAGATACAAAACTTGAAAAATTCCAGAACACAAAATATTATTGAATATTACTCACCAAAATCAGACCCAAAAGAAGAATTTAGCGAAATAAACTCACACCCACCCCCTTTGACACCAAAAAAAAACTAAATAAATAATTCAAAAAATTTATAGGCCTCACCTCAAATTCTTAGCCTACGTATTTTTTTAATCCAATAACATATTTAAAATCCAACATATCATTCATAAATTTACCAAAAAATATGATGCAAATTTGAGAGGATCGCTGCACAATTCCGTCCACGCACCCAAAAAATAGGCAAATGAGCGCGCTGGCGGCGGCAAATTCGCAAAGTTTGCGTCCTCCTCCGTCAATTCCATCTGAATATTTTTATTTTATTCAAGTCAGCTATTTAAATTTATGCAGATATACCAATTTTAAGTCATAAACAACAAATATAATCAATAATTTTGTGTAAAACATTGTAATTAATAAAAAAAAAGTAAACTAAACCCACCTTATCGTCAATATGAACGTCGTTGACAGAAAGCCTAGAAATCGCATTGGTTGAGCTGCTCATCGCCAATTCCCCAAAGTTGGCCGCCGCCGCCTCCTCGCCTTGTGACAGATTTGTGCCGGCACCTTCAACTCGCGACGTCGAGACCGGCGAGGGCGCGATTTGGTTCTGACGAGATTTTGAGAAAATTTTCAGAGTTTTCAGCGGTTTTTTAGATTGAACGCCTTCGGACTTTTGAAAGCATGCCACATCCACAACACCTTTATCCTGCTAAAAACAAAAAATTTGTAAATCATTAACTACAAACAACCATATCTTTCTTTTCAACTTAAAAAATGTGCCTGATTTTTGACGATTTTGAGAAGTTCGGCGGCCTCCCTATTCTTGGGGTCGAGATTTACGCATTTTTGAAGGTCGACAAACGCCTTCGACTTTAAGCCCAATTTGTTGAGTGCAAGCGCGCGTCGATATAGAGCTTTCAGATTTGTCGGATCACGTAAAAACGCCTCATTCGCGTCCGAGTACGCTTCCTCCGCTCTAAGCGAAAAAAAAGAATATGTTTCCTGTAGTTGAATATATCCATTTCATGTATTTTTTTGTAGGTGAATTTCATGTAGGTGAATATGCTCAAAAATACAACTCTTAGCCTCGAAAATTTCTTAATTTTGTCTGCAGCAAATAATTGTTTAATGAAATTTTCTCCATTCTAAATATATAAATGCTCTCCACCCTAAACAAAGATGAATGTGAGACCTGTGTATGTTGAGAAAAGCCTGTGCCCGATTGGAAAGAATGACAGAGTGTGGCTGCTCGTCCACGGCTTGCGAATAGAATTCGATGGCTTTGTAGAATCGTTTCTCCTTGAAACATTCGTTGCCTTGAGCTTTCAAGCGTTCCGCCTTCTCGCTTAGCGCATTCGACACTGATGATGTTGCCGAAGAAGTCGAGCACATTTTCTAGTTGTTAGAGAAATCCTCAAGTAAACTTTTTTGTTTAGAATTATTTCGATTTAAAGATTTTTTTAAATAATTTCGGAATAATTAAAAATGATTTAACTTTGAAAAAATAAATCAATAAAAAATAAATTTTTCTTGTAGACAAAGACAAATTTTTGGAATTACTTTTTTATTATAAAAATATATTGACCTTTAACAACAACATAACAATAATCAGGGAATAACAATTATCATCATCAGCACTTATGGAAGCAAAAAATTTGTTCATACAATTTTGACAATTTAAAAATTCCAAAAATGCTCATCTTTAATTCAACACCAGGTGAAAAAAAATAAAAAAACACTATAACCATTTTCGGAACCTGATAAAAAAAATCTTAACAGTTCGACGCGTAGAAACGCTTATAATTTTTCATTGTTCACAAATAATTTTTAATTCCCATAGCTAAAAGATAAAGAAGTCTCAATATTTTCATTCAAAGTAAGAATAAAAGTTCTCACTTTTTAAGGACAGATATTAAAAAACTTCCCACAATTAATTACCGCACAGAATTTAAAGAAATCACTCGCTCGACAACCGACCATTCAACTTCTCGTACTCGCTCGACACAAGCTTCACCCTCGCCGACAGCGAGTGCCAATACTTGAGCGCCTGAATGGCGGGCGTCTCCTCCGCGGAGCCCTTCGCCGCCTTCACGTTCTTCTCCGCCACGTCCAACTCGCCGCGTGTAAATTCCCTCAACGTTTCGGCGATAGCTTCAGATCGTTCGGTAGTAGACGATGCAGGCAAAATGTTCGTCTAAAAATATCAAACAAATTTATAAATTCCGTTCTACCACTAAGAATCTCGCATTGTTTCAATTTAAAATATTACTCTTACGCAAATTTTTTATGAGCCTAAACTAATTTAAAAATTATTTTCGAAACCAATTTTTTAAATCTTTAAAAAAATTTATAAATCAATCACCTTTTCCGTTGCACGAGTCTTCTTCTGATGTTGTTGCACAAAAGTGAAAATATTCTTCATACACTTGTTCACAAAGCCAAAAACCACAAAGCGGAAATGTCTCAGCGTTCGAATGGAGTGCGCCGAGCGGTCAAAAATCACAAGCGTGTTGTTCTTTGGACGCGTTTGGCCGTTGAGTGGCGGCGAATCTCCGCCCAGCCGAACAATATACTCCAAAAAGCTATGAACGATTTCAACCTGTAATAAAAAACATAATAAACATATTGCAAATAGAATAACAGTAAACAGTTTTAAATAAAGTAATTAATAAAGAGTTAAATAAATAAAATGTTAAGCAAAGAAATATCTGCTGCAAAAAAGCAGAAAAATTAAATGACCAAATGAAATAAAATATAAATCAATTAATCACATTCAAGTCACTTCCAAAAGTGACTTGAAACTAAACAACCAACCTGATTTTCTATCGGCAGTTCGCCCACTAATTCCAGCAATAAATCATCCAAATGCGCATCGCTTTTGCCGTCACCGTTTTGTAAAATCGTTTGGCTGCCGCCATTCGTCATTGCTGAAGAAATTTTTGCCTTCTCCCATCGTACACAAAAGTCCTCGAACAGCACAGCCAACGCAATCCACACGTGCTCACGCGGAATCGTCGACAAAACGGCGCGCAGAATGCGTACGCGACGATGTGCCGGTATATCCATAAGCGACTTGGCGAATACCCGCGTAATGTCCAAAATTTTCTTTTGGAACTCTACCGCGGAACCCTAGAAAGATGCATTCATGAAATCAACAAAAAATAAAATAAAATACAATAAACTATAACTTAAAAAATCCAAAAAAAATTCAACCTGTAATAAAAAACACAATAAAAATATTAAAAAATTATGAGTTTAGTTTTAACGTTTAAAAGAAAAAAACCGTTGAATGTATTCTTTGGATAGTTTTTCCGTTATCCGTCTTCAGAAGAGCACCGAAAAGTGTGTGTAACGTATCCTCGAAAATTTGTAGCGTCATTTCGTTGTCACGCCGAATAACGCCATCACCCATAAATGTGAATAAAGACAAAAATTGAGAGACGGTAGCATTCTGCAAATTATAAAAAATACGAATTGTTTATCCCAGAAATAAAATTATCCAAGCTTTTCGTTATTTTTTCACCTCTTCAAACGTAAAATAACTAATTTTCTAGCAATTGTTTTTGTTAAGACACATGAAAAAGAATTTGTTTAAAATTAAACAAAAAAATAACTAACGGGAATAATGGGCGCCACCAAAGTCAGCACTTTGAGCGCATTTCGCAATACGGTCGGCGTGTGTGCAAACCGAATTATTTTCACCAACGAATCCAACACAAAATTGTCGGCGGACGGAGATTCTAAATTATAGTTGAACTTGAAATTAATTCCGACTAAAATAAAAATATTATGTATGTATAAAAATTAACTCACAAAAAATAACAGCGTAAAAACACTTACTTGACTTCTCCAAAATTTTGGCTGCTAATACGAGACTGAGCTGCTGAATGTAGGACGACGAATCCTTTTGCGGCGGCGTCGTGGAAGAACTACTCATAATTTTGCCTTGTTCCCTGAAAATTGTTTAAAATTTTCAGCAAAACTTTTTTTCGATATTTTTTAAAAGAATATTTAAGGAATTCAATTAATAAAAGGACAAATTTAAAAAAAGGTGAAAAACTCACTTCTCAACTAGCTCAAATAGTTTGCGAATCATTTTCGGTGTACCCATCGCGCCGAAATTAATCGTATTGCTGATGTTAATAATCTCGAGCGCAAAAGTGATTCGACGTTGGCAGTCGTCGCACGTCTCCCCAGCGAAAATCGTCGCAATTCGCTCTTCCGTCGTTTTTACAGCCAATTTCGATCGCTTCGATGTCGGCTCAAAGTTGACGAGGTCGGCGAGCAGAAAACCAATCACTTCAACATCCAATTTAATCTAAAATTGCAATTAAATTTGATATACAATTTAAAACAACACTGCAGAGAAAGATTGAAAAACAATCACTAAATCTGCAGTTAAATATGTTTTCGCATTTTATGTCGAGCAAAAAATTTCCTGCAAAATACAAGCAAAAAAATGATTTAGGTAAAAAAATTACCTGAGCAAGCGCGACTTTCATCTTTGCTTTCGAAGTGAACTTCGGATTCCGCGAAACGTGAAACACCATTTTCAAGAAAAAGTCCTCCAGCTCGTCCAGCGGCTGCTTCTTCAAATAGTTCGGATGACTCAACGACTCCAGCGCCCACTCCAACGTATCCGCATCGCATTTCTCCTCGAGCATTGCGACGATTTTTAGCACCGATTTGCGGAAAGGCTGTCGCTGTTCCGCCACCTGTGCCTGAGCGTTCTTCATCTTCTCTTCCGCCTAAAATACCAGGTCATAAAAGTTGAAGTTCAGATCAATGAGAAAATATAAAAAATAATAATAGAATTCAATTGCTTTATAAATTCAAATAAAATTTGTATGTTACGAAAATCAAACCGTAAGCTCCTCCTCCACGCGAATTTCGGAGACGAGCGCCGGATCATCGTAAATGTTGAGCGATTTCCTCGAGCCACAACTGCTCGTACGACGTCTTCGTGGCCGCTTAATGCTCATTTGACCCACCTAAAATTAGCCATTACAGACAAAAATATCTCAATCGCCCATAAAAAAATATAGTACGCAAACAATAAATTGACAATATATGTAGTTGATGTTGTGAAACAAAAAAAAACCCACCTCGTGCGTTTCAATTTGACACACGTTCATTAACAAATCGAGAACGGTCTTATCACGAACCATCCACTCCGCTCGCACCACATCAAATTCCGCGGAAAACCTTAAAAAATTTAATAAAAAAATTGTTCGATAAATTGTAGCACGATAAAGAGAATGCTCAAAACATTCCAAAGTGCGTGTAAACACATTACCTTATAACAATAGCGTGAACGTGTTTGCGCAACTCTTTCGGCAAAATCTGTGTCGGCAAATCGCGCGCGTCCGCCAACGCGGCCATCACCGCCTTGAGAAAGCCGATGGCATTCTCGCCGCCCATCTTATCCATGTCCAAAATTTCCACCATTATCACCGCCATCAGTTTTCGTTCATCCTTCTCTGGTTCTGAAATAAAGTGTTAGTAATTCATCACTTGAAAATTTTAGTTTTCATAGAAATTGAAAAGTTTATTTATACAATTCTGTATTTCGAAAATGTAAAATAAGCGCTATAAAAATAAAATTATGAAAAGTTACCCTCTTTCAAGACGTCAAACAATGTGCTCCAAAGAGGCGTCAAAAAAGCGGAAATATCGTAACTTTCCATTCGCTTCCACAAAGCCGCAATAAAATCCAACTCTTCGCGATGATGCAGAATTTTTAGTATTGGCCTAAAAATAAAAATAAAAGATAATCGCCGATAAAATTGGAGAAAAACAAAACCAACTTTTTCGGTAGACACGTAATCTTCTGAGTTTGACAAACGACAATTGCCGTGTCCAACGCGACATCAAGCCATGGCTTCTTCACTTTCTAGAAAAACATATTTTTTGTTTCAAATCGTAACGTAAAAGCATTCCAAAAAGTTCTATTCTAAAACAAAATTTGAAAAAGAGATAAACTAACCAGAAGTGTAAGCTTGAGAATGTTCGAAACGACTTCGTCGGTGATTGGCGCCGACAGAACAATTCGCGTGGCGATCATCATGCCCGCATATTTGAAAGGCAATACTTTGGATCTAGACAAACACATTCATTGGTTAAAAATTAAAAACTCAAATAAATTCGTTCTTAAACGTCAAAATCTAAAAAATCTAACGACCAACTTCAGCGCTATTCCCACGTAAGGCATGGCTCGAGCGATGAGCTGATTGTTGACCTTCTTCGGCTCCTCGAACAAATTAATCATAAACGACGCAAAAAACGTAAAATTAGCATGAAGTTTTTGAGAGGCATACTCATCGCCGACCAGCTGAAAATCAACCACTGTATACGTGATAAAGACACAACAACAAAAATTTAGAAGAAAGAAAGCTTGACCATTTCGTGTAAAAAAGAAAAAGGAGAGAGTAAAAATCACAGTAAAATTGATTAGAGGAGAAATTATTCCTTCTCCCAAAAAAACTTTTCAAGCCACAAAACAGACATGCAGTTTTTGAGAGGCACTCATGGCCGAGCAGCTGAAAATCAAACCGCACTCTCATTGTATACGTGAATTAGAAACACAGTCAAAAAAATTAAGGAAAGAGAAAGACTTTTTTGTTCCTTTTTTACACTGGTACTTCCTTTTTCGCGGGGGGGGAGAAGCGACCTGGCTATGCCTTTGAATGCTAATTAAAGAAGAAATATGCCAAAAGTAAACCATTTCGAATTAGTCTAAAATCAAAAAATGTAATAAGTAAAAAATCACTCTAATCGCGTCGACGAGATGGTTGGCGAGCGCGGGCACAAGAAAGGCGCCGAGCGCGTTGTTGGCGTGGCATACGCGCATGAGTACGTTCATCGGCACGGGCGTGGCGTCTTTAGCATACTGTTCCGTGAAGCTCCACTCGGGTTTTTGAAAGCGCAAAATCTTGAGCAAGCGGCCGTACGAGTTGTTGGCGTGATAGGGGAGGAAAGCGAGCGCCAGCAGCTCCGCATTGTATTTGTGAACCTGTAAAGAGTGCAATAAAATGCATAATTTATCGTATTTTTCAAAATTCAGCACGCCGTGATCAATTTTACAAAAATAAAATTTGGTAAGAAATAAAACAATAGCACACCGTTGAAAATAGCACGCAAATTCACATAAAATGTTTTGCTAAATAAAACAAAAAATCACGAAATTTCTACCCTAAAAAATATTTTTAAATCACCTTGTACTTGTGGATGAGCCACTCGAGCACCTGCTTACACGCAAAGTAGTGAAAGTAGGGCGAAAGACGCACGATCATTCGCTCCAGTGACTCGTCCAGCTTCGCGCTCTCCTCCGCCGTCAGCAGTGCGCGATTCAGCTCCAGCCGCGTCTTGTCGAAGAGCTCCGCCTCGTACGACTCGAAGTCAGCGTCGAACTTGCACAAGTGTGAAAGACCGCTAAGGCCTAAAAAGCGGAAAATGTGAAACAAACACGAAATTAGCCCAAAAATTAAAGCATTTTTAAAACCGTTTAAATGTAAAATGCATTTCCAATCAAGCTCTCATCAACAAAAATGGTAAGGTAATAAAACCCGCCAAGAATGTTTAGCCATTTTCATTCCGATAAATCAAAAACAAAGCAAATATTGTACTTATACACTGGTCCGACACACAAACAGCAGAATTTTTTAATCGAATTACTTCTAAAAAAATTTTTTTTCTCAAAATCTGATACACGATTTCGATGCGCAAAGTGTCGCTACTGCGCTAGAGCGCAGGCAAGTGGTGCATCAAATTTCAAAACATTCATTCTTCGATTTTCGAAGTCCCAAATTTACTTCGTTACACTCCTGGAGGCCACCAACAAACAGCATTAAAATACATCACATATAAAGCATTTCAAAAAAAAAATTCGTAATTAAAAAAACCATTACGCAAAAATTACCAATGTCGAAGAATTGTTCGCGAGTATAATTTGAAGCCTCCTTTTCGTCGAACAGCAGCGAGGAGCAGTCACGTTTGGCGACGAGGTCCTGGGCGGGAGCCTCATTTTGAAGGCGTTTTAATTGGAGTTGGAGTGACGTCATTTCAGACTATCTCTGAAAAGTATCCACATGTTAATCAACATCCGCATTTCACTTACCCCAACTATTTTTCAGCCCAGCAAAACGCTTAACATTTGTGCGCCTTTTTGCTTAGACATTAATAGTTTTTGCTCGTGTATTTTGTTGGAAAGCTTTGCAAATTCCACAGCAAAAATACGCTTTTCACTGAAAATAATTTGGACCGATGTTTCCACGAAATTTAACTTTAAAAAATAAGACAAACTTCTTTCTTTATATATCCGGAAAACAGAGATACATAAAATCGAAACTTCACTTAACTTCAAAAAGGCACTGTCACCTAAAATATGGCTTTGCCGAAAAAGTGTTAATCAATAAAGAATCTTAACATTATTATCGCCCATAAAAATGGCAAACACCTCAAAAAATTGTTAATTAAAAGTTTGCTTCTTTACATAGCGTTTCAAAATATACTTAATTCGATAAAAAAAAAACTCAAACATAGCTTATTCTCAAAACTTAAACGCAGTTTTTAATTTTACCCCCACACTTTTCAAAGCCAAACTAACAAGGCAAAGCCTGCAAAGTCAATTTTCCGTCAAATTTCATTCAATTCGTAAACGTGATTGAAAATTTTTCAAAAATAGGCATCATAATGACATTTTATTCCAGCGGAAATTTGAAATTTTGACTATGTCACGATTTCATGAAGATTGCTCACAGCGCTACAAACGCATCTCGTCACAACCAGGGAGCGTCATTTCTTCTTATACATATAATATATATAAGAGGGACATATAAGAAGATACATATAAGAAGAAATGACGTTCCCTGGTCACGACAACTAAAAATTGGAAGTCAACTTTTTCTGTTTGTCTGTACTCTCTTCGTCAAGCTCCGCCTACTCCACTTCGCGTGGTCTAGTGTTCGATTTTAGCGAAAACCGACCAGAGTTCAAATCCGCATAGGACTAGAAATATTTTTTTACTTCCCCAAAATTAACATTTATGCAACATAAATTCAATATTTCACAACATATGTATGCACTAAGCCCTACAACTCATTTTATGGGAATACAAAATTTTGATTCATAATTAAAAATTACTACTGCATAACTTTAAATTGTAAATAACTTTTGTTACTTTTTTGAAAAATGTACATAAAATATTTAAAATAAATAAAAGAATTCTGCAATTTTTTTTTCAAGTTTTCGATTTTCGGCGATTTTTTTCTTTCGATTTTTTATTATTTAAATTTTTTATTATTTAAACGATTCAATATTTTTTTTATTTTTTAGTAATTTTTTCTTATAATAAAGTACATTAAATTTTAAATTTTAATTAAATTTTTTTATTATATTTCAATATAAACAATTTAATGGTATAATAAACGATAAAGATTTTTGAGATATTTATTAAAAATTTAATTCAATTTCAATTTTTCGAGATTTTATATCCTTGCTTTTCATTTTTAATACATTTTTCATTAAATTATGTTTTTATTTAATTTTTAATTGAAGTTTATTTTTATTTAGATGTGCCCGATATACAATTTTAAAACAGCCATATTTCAGCAAACAGTGGTCCAAATTCGTCCAGATTTCGTTTCGACATCTTAGAATCGCCCCAAAAATGTAAATTTAACAAAAGCTCGTTAGCTGTTTTTTGGCCCAGGACAAATTTAAATAAATAAATTTAAATAATTTAATTTAAGACGCGAGGTCTGAGAAAATAAATTTTATTTACACAGAGCCGGAAGATGGATTTTGACATAGTCTTCGATTTGGCTAAAACTTATGTCATAGGGGCTTATCCCGGATTTCAGAAAAATATTGCACTTTTATAAAATATTTAAAATGTGTACCTTCACAGGGAAAGTCGAAATTTAACTTTAGCCAAAATTTGGAAATACTGTAATGTTTATAGTCATTTTGAAGGTCTCCGCAAGATCTATCTAAATAATTTTACATTAATAAATTCACATAAAGTCTTCCTTAATCACATACATTGCAAGCCGCTGCCGAGGGCTTCCGGCAACCCTGCACACAGTAAGCCATTGCCTAGCATAACCTCTTCAGGTTATGCTTCAAGCAACCTTTCACAAACACATTGCAATCCACCTTGCACCTTGCACACAGCCACTGCCTAAGTAACCTCTTTAGGTTATGCCATCTGCTGAAAAGTTCAAACCCTCGAGGTTCAATTCCTCCCGCAGCGTCGCCCTTAATCACATACATTGCAAGCCACTGCCGAGGGGTTTTAGAGGGTTTTAGGGGGTTTAGAGGGTTTTAGGATCTGTTTTAGAGGGTTTTAGGATCTGTTTTAGAGGTTTTTAGGATCTGCTTCCGGCATACTTGCACACAGTAAGCCACTGCCACAAAAAAACATTGCAATCCACCTTGCACACAGCTACTGCCTAGATAACTTCTTTAGGTTACGCTTCGGGCACCTTTCACAAACACATTGCAATCCACCTTGCACACAGTAAGCCACTGCCTAGATAACATCTTTAGGTTATGCTTCTCTTTAGGTTATGCTTCGGGCAACCTTTACAAATACATTGCAATCCACCTTGCACACAGTAAGCCTAGCCTTGTTTTTGGTTTTCCAGATGGGTTTTTCTTTTTTTTTCTATTTTCGTTTTTCGAGATTAGTGGTGATCGATTGTAAAAAATTGGAACGGAACCCAGGCATTATGTGTATGTACCAGGGGTGCTAACATTTACGATTTACGGTTTACGATTTACGGGTACGATTTACGGTTTACGAAATTCAAAATTTATTTTCGTAGCACCCCTGGTATGTACCGTATGTATGTACCAGGGGTGTGGAAATTATCGATTTTCGATTTTCGGTGTTTTTTCCTTTCGATTTTCGAAATCACAAGGGTCTTTCGATTTTCGATTTTCGGAAAATCGGTCATTTTCCGAAAATTTTTCAAAATTTTGAAGAAATTTTTTA